>KQ992531.1:174099-222825 GCA_001598015.1 Dorcoceras hygrometricum | reverse complement strand
GTTTCATGATAGCCGTCATACCCACTATCACATCTAACATACGCTTTAGTGTAATCTAGGTCTTTACTCAACACAATTGTAAATCATTACACACATAATGAAAGTAAAGAATGCCATATAAAAGAATGCGAATATCATATATAAAGATCGTTTGTACAAGAGTCAATGAAAACCCACACGCCACAAGTTGGCTAGTTGGGCATCTACTCTAACAGCAAGACTAATACCAGCTGAATGAACAGTACTTAGAAACAAGTAAAGCAACTGCTGAAATAGTGAAATGAAATACATCTGCTGGTGAACAGTACCAGTCGCAATGAATAGGAATCAGTCGCAAGACAAGAATCCAATCGCGAGGTCTTTTAAATAAATGTAAAGTGAAACGATGTCGTAGCGCATAACTCAGTCTCTACTGCTGATTTATTCCTCTGCTTAATTTACGAAAGCAAAGCATCTGCTGAATTTTACGAAAGCAAAGCATCTGCTGAATTTCTAGTAAAAAATCACAGTAAAACGCAACCTTTATAAAAACAGAGCATAAACTTTTCTAGGTTTTGAAGAACAGCCGAAGCCATCTTCCTTTCTTTGAAATCTCATGTAATCATGCAAACAGAATTGAATATATATGCTTTCACTGAGTGTGCAAGAAACAGAGTTTACTTGCCTGAATTCTTGAACACAAATCACGGTAGAATTCCAGCAACTCCCAACGCACCGCCTGTTTCCTTTAAAACTCTTTGAAAGTATTTGGTTCGGCTTTTCGAGAGAGAACACCGCTTTATATGATTTGATTTTGAAAGTAATGATGCATGAAGCAACTTAAGATCCTATTTATATGATTTGTAAATGCCTAAGAAAGAAACGCATTAGATTCAATATGCCAAATTCTGAAAGAAGCGTGCTCTGTTTTAAACCAAATAATGCATATGAAACCGAACTATTTTAGTTAAAACAAAGGATCCGATTGGCTTGTAGGAATTGTTTAAACACCTACTGTAATTGCATTCCTGCTATCTGGAATTTAGCTCTTAAATGATAAAAAGCTAAACAAATACATAGATAAAATCTGAAACTCGATTAATCAAGAGTTGAATAAAATAGCATTGTAATCCCTCAATCTCATATCTTTCTAGTTTGTGGCTTCTAAAAGATCTGGTCGCTACAATCTACCCCCCTTAAAAGAATTTCGTCCCCGAAATTCACTTTCTTAAAGAAATCTGGGTAGCTTTTCTACAAGTCATAATCGTCTTCCCACATAACTTCTCTTTCAGTGTGATTTACCCACTGCATCTTAATCCAGGGATAGTTCTATTCTTTAACTTACGGTTTCCTCTTAAAAGAATCTTTACTAAAACTTTTTCATAATTTAAATCTAACGCTACTTAAACAGGTTCTTATCTGAGCATCTAATTCTACTATAAGAGACGCATCGATGAAATGAAATCAGATGCAACAAATTGGAACAGTATTTGGAAACAAAACATATTTCTACTGTTCATGAGTATTGCTGAAAGAAACCAGCTGGGATAAATAGGAACCAGCTGCAAGGTCTTTTACTAACAACAAACATACTAATTGAAACGACGCCGTCGTGAAACAACATGAATTTAACTGCTAGATTCAACGATATAATGCAACTGCTGGAAATGAACTGTGCAGCTGCTGGTCATAACAATGAAATGCAAGTGCTGAAGAATTAACTTTGGTGCTGCAACATCAAACGACAGCGACGCCATCAGTTGTTGTTTATCAAACCAGACACTGATTCAACTAACAACTACCGATTACATAGCGTCAAGTTCCGATGTTACCATTCACCGGAAACGAACAATTCTAAACATATGGAAACTAAGTTCGAATTCAAGAGGATCTAAACACAGTACTCTACTTCTTTTTCTTTTAAGTTAGCTATCAATTTCTTAACAAACCTATCTGATACAAAATACAAATTGATCAGAATCTAACAATGCTAAGGTAAACATATTGGCAACAAGTCTTACCCGTCGCCGCTGAGGTATCTGCTGGAGTTTCTGTAGCTGTCATTATGTAAGCTCTACCGGTGATGAGTGGTCGCTTCTGGGAACACTCCCTAGACATATGGCCTGGCTTACCACAAGTATAACACACTCTCTGGCCAAAAAGACACTGGCCTGCATGGTTTTTCTTACAGGTTGGACATGGAGGTCTAGTTCCTGAATTAGGAACAGCAGAGATAGGCTGAACAACTAAGGGTTCTTTTTCTTGAGAGTCCTGCTGGTTATTATTTGGTTTCTTATTTTTCCTACGGTCCTTCTGCTGAAAAGCTTGTCTTTTTAATTGTCTCTCTTCTTCTATTATTTTCCAGTCTTGATCTGCCCGTAGGGCCTTATTCACAGCTAATCTATAATCTACGGGTTCTTCTAATCTAACATCATGTCTAATCATCGGTTTTAACCCATCAACAAAATTTTCTAGCTTCATATCTGCATTTGTCCCAATTAAAGGAACAAAATAGCAGCCTCTCTCAAACTTACGGATATAATCCCGCATAGACATCTCTCCCTGCTTAAGAGTTAAAAACTCACTACGCAACTGCTGTCTTACATCTGCCGTAAAGTATTGTTCGTAAAATACTCTCTTAAACTTTTCCCAAGTAAGAATTTCCAAGTCTACTGTTAACTTGGCTCCTTCCCACCATATCATGGCATCTCCTCTCAGCATGTAAATCGCACACCGAGGTCTTTCTTGTTCAGTCAGTTGCAAATATAAAAAATCACTTCTATGGATTTAATCCAACTCTCTGCTAGTAAGGGGATCAGTCGTACCAAAAATTCCTGAGGTCTCTGTCTTCTAAACCTCTCAGGGAATTCTGAAAGAAACTGAAAGCATAAAACATAATCAAATTCTGAAAACATTTTCTTTAAACATATTCTGGAGCTGTGACTAAAATCACATTTGCGCTCTTCTGAAATTATGACAACACTTTAAACATTTTGGTCCAATTCGCTTGATCAAACTCCTGATATCAGTCTCTAGCACTATGGCTCATGGTGAAGGGATATATAGATCCGTCGACCTATACACCTGATCCTTCCTCTGTTGAAAGGGCATACGGTTCGTCAGTCGCACACTCACCCTTCCTCTGGGGACCCTCTTAGTTGTCATAACTTAAAACATTTTCTAAAACATTGTTCTGCTCTTCCTTTTCTTTCTAAAAATCTGTTTTCTTTCTCTCTGTACGTTTACTGGTTTTCTCTCGTCTAATGATGTTCTGGAACTATAAATGATTTCTTAAAAGGCTTGCGAAAATGAAAACTGAATAAAGACACTACTTGAATCTGTCAATTGAATCGAATATAATCTTTGAAATGATTCGGAATTGAATAAGGAATCAAATTCTGAAATTTCGTTATCTGCTGAAGAAAACGAAGAATGAACAGTAACCAGCTGAGATGAACAGTACCAGTCGCAAGACTAATACCAGCTGAATGAACAGTACTTAGAAACAAGTAAAGCAACTGCTGAAATAGTGAAATGAAATACATCTGCTGGGGAACAGTACCAGTCGCAATGAATAGGAATCAGTCGCAAGACAAGAATCCAGTCGCGAGGTCTTTTAAATAAATGTAAAGTGAAACGATGTCGTAGCGCATAACTCAGTCGCTACTGCTGATTTATGCCTCTGCTGAATTTACGAAAGCAAAGCATCTGCTGAATTTTACGAAAGCAAAGCATATGCTGAATTTCTAGTAGTTTATGAACAAACTACCAGCTCTCCTACTTAACTTATAGATAACCATGAAATACGAAGGTTACCTTTGTCTGAAGAATTCAAAATATCGGAAGAAATTTCTGGAAATGATCGAATAAGCTACTTGTAAGCTACTTCGATGGAATTTCTGAAGAAAACTTAAGAAATACTGAAAGAACATCATCAAACTATTTTCTGTAAACTTTCTGGATTAAAATCACAGTAAAACGCAACCTTTATAAAAACAGAGCATAAACTTTTCTGGTTTTCCTGAAGAACAGCCGAAGCCATCTTCCTTTCTTTAAATCTCATGTAATCATGCAAAACAGAATTGAATATATATGCTTTCACTGAGTGTGCAAGAAACAGAGTTTACTTGCCTGAATTCTTGAACACAAATCACGGTAGAATTCCAGCAACTCCCAACGCACCGCCTGTTTCCTTTAAAACTCTTTGAAAGTATTTGGTTCGGCTTTTCGAGAGAGAACACCGCTTTATATGATTTGATTTTGAAATTAATGATGCATGAAGCAACTTAAGATCCTATTTATATGATTTGTAAATGCCTAAGAAAGAAACGCATTCGATTCAATATGCCAAATCCTGAAAGAAGCGTGCTCTGTTTTAAACCAAATAATGCATATGAAACCGAACTATTTTAGTTAAAACAAAGGATCCGATTGGCTTGTAGGAATTGTTTATACACCTACTGTAATTGCATTCCTGCTATCTGGAATTTAGCTCTTAAATGATAAAAAGCTAAACAAATACATAGATAAAATCTGAAACTCGATTAATCAAGAGTTGAATAAAATAGCATTGTAATCCCTCAATCTCATATCTTTCTAGTTTGTGGCTTCTAAAAGATCTGGTCGCTACAGAAACAGAAATAATGTTCTTTATTAATTCGGAAACAAACAAAACGTTTCTCAATAACAACTTAAAATTCGAAGACAGAAATAAATAGTCATCTCCTATAGCTACTGCAGCAACCCTTGCTCCATTTCCCATCCTCAAGTGGGTCTCACCCTCTCTAAGACGTCGGCTTCTTGTCATCACCTTCAAATCATTGCAGATATGAGATCCACATCCGGTATCAAGTACCCAAGAAGTCGAACTAAGAGACATATTTATTTCAATGTAGAAAATACCTTTTGCAGTTCGCAACTGCTCGAGGTACTCCTTTACAGTTCCTCCTCCAATGTCCAGGCTTATGACAGTGGTGGCAAGCATCCTTAGATTTGTTTGGCTTTGAAGTCCTTGCCTTGGGCTTCTTGGCGGGCTTTTCCTCCTTCGCAGGGGCAGAACGTTTCTTACCCTTGCGTTTGGGCCCCTTCTTCGCAGAGGAAGAAGAGCCCATAAGGAGGACGGGCTTGTCCTTCTTTATGGTCCCCTCGAACACTACAAGCATGTTCACCACCTCTTCAAGGGTGGAATCCAGCTTGTTCATGTTAAAGTTGACCACAAAGGGGTCGAATGCAGCAGGGAGTGAGGGGAGAAGATAATCCACAGACAGCTCATGTGCAAGTGTGATGTCAAGGCCCACTAGCTTTTCAATGAGCCCAATCATGCGAACCCCATGCTCGCGGACCAAAGTCCCATCGTGCATGCGGCTCGTCATAAGCTCCTTGACAGTGGTGAACCTCTCAGTCCGAGAGTTCTCCCCGTACAGCTCCTTAAGATGAAGGTGTATGTCAGCAGCATACACCGTCTTCTCAAAGCGCCGCTGCATTTCATTTGACATCGATGCCATCATATAGCATCGTGTCTTAAGCTCGTCATCCCACCATTTATTCAGCTTTGTCAGCTCCTCAGGGCCGATGTCGACAGGGGCTTCCTTCGGAGGGCTCTTGTCTAACGTGTAGAGGATCTTCTCCGAAGCCAATACAATATTGAGGTTTCGAAGCCAGTCTTGGTAGCTCAGACCAGTGAACTTGTTGCTATCCAGTATAGCAGCAAGTGGATTTTTGATCGAAGACATTATAAAGCAGTTTATACTGAAAATAAAACAGACATGCATTACTAACTATATATGAAAAGCGCTAAGACATAAAACAAGGTCATTTAGTTTTATGAATTATCCTCGCACTATTTTAACGATTTCACCACCCTCTAGTGAAATCGAGAAAGCAAGTTTCCTTAGTGGGTACACAGAGTCTAATCAAGCAATCATGGTCCCGAATAATATCAGCCAACCATGACCCTTAAAAGGTAGAGCCCAATTACAATTGGTGCAACCTCCATGTATTTTCCTCACGTCCAGTAAGGGCCCAATAATATGACGCCGATTACTATCACGTATCAAGATGAACCATCAATGTCATGTTGTGAAGGACGGTCCCCTTAACGTCCCCAATAATATGAGCCAACGTTAAAGGGAGTTCCAACCAACTCACAGCGAGTGTCAATGACGTGTACAGCTTTCCAGCATACATAACCCCATCAATAATATGAGCCGGGCCATGTATACGGGTAGCATCGACGTACACTCATTATTGATGGAAGGTAGGAAAATTTAAACAAATTTAAATTCCCTTAGTTTATCGAATAAACTTTTAATCTTGATATTAATTTTAAATCATATTTAAAATGAGGGATTTTAATTTTGAAAATTCGGTCTCATTAATTTTAAATCATAATTTAAAATGCGGATTCAACAAACATATATCGCATATATAAAATTTGGGATGATCGATAGTGAGAACTATGCTGTCCGTGGTTGCCAATCACGGACCTAGGTCCAGTCCTAGGTGAAATGTAGTACGCAATGCAATCCTATTACATTTGCTTCCAGTTTTACAAATCTTCGAAATTTGGGATGATCGATAGTGAGAACTATGCTGTCCGTGGTTGCCAATCACGGACCTAGGTCCAGTCCTAGGTGAAATGTAGTACGCAATGCAATCCTATTACATTTGCTTCCAGTTTTACAAATCTTCGGTCTTCAATATCATTGATCATCATCTCCACCATCTTCAAAAGTCCTCCCACTAAATCTAATATTTACAATTAAATATCCATGACACGTTGGGATACAATTTTAAAGGGATGGAAACGGGCCATAAACCAGGCCCACTTAGAAATAATACCAACAATATTACAACCAAAATTCGCAAAACCTAGCATACACCTAACACATTGGGCACGGCTCTCGATCATTCGAAACATACAATCAATTCAAATATTTGACATAAATTAAATAATCAAATCAAATTTGATAATTTCCAACAAAATCATATTTTAATTATAAAATCATATTTTGTCAATTTTAATTACATAATATTGGGCTTAAACGATTTTAGGCCCAAAATCTCAAAATTTCCAAAAATCAATTTTCGTCCGACCAAAATGGCCCAATATCAAATATTGGCCCGAAAACCCCTCGGGCCATCCGGGACAGGCCCGAAAATCCAAGGAGTCGAAAAACAGCGTCGCAACGCCACCTTGGGATATGCCGTGCGCACGCTACAGTGCCGCAGTGCGCAAGCTACAGTGCCGCCGTGCGCACGCTACAGTGCCGCCGTTTTTTCTTTTTTGATTTTCGAAAAATTTGTGATCGATGCAATTCAGGCACAATTATGTATTGATATATCCGAGCCTTGGCTCTGATACCACTTTTGGCGCAGTCGCGGATCCGGATCCAGTTCCCGGGGACACAACGGAAGTTTCAAAAATTGCCCCGGAAACGTTCAATACATAACAAATAATGCACTAAAACATAAATAGGATGTTTCAATGAAGGTTACCTTGCTGGCGTCTATGCGCCTGGCTCCGACCAGATTCACAGGGAAACTGGCACTTCAAGGTTGGCGGTGGTAGATCTCCTAATCCGGTCCACGACTGGAAACAAGACTCCTTCATCAGTCTGCACTAGAAGAGCTGACGAATTTGACACGAATGGAATCTCCTCGTCGACGTGATCGGAACAAGTTCAATCACGTGAGTACCGGCGGCGGGCGGCGGCACGGTGGACGGCGGGCGGCGCGTGGTGGTCGGTGGCCGTGGGAGAGGAAGTGAGGAGAGGGGGAGGCTATTGCTAGGGTTTAGAGTTCAAGTGTGTGTCATAATAACCCTAGGACAATAATAAGTAGACATGTGATGGGCTTGGACCGGCCCAATGGGCCTGGGTCAGGCCCACGTCCATATGAACATTCGGTTCATTTCCATCACTGTGGCTTCATCATAACTCCGATCGATGATCTGATCTGACCGAACTACACAGTTTCCAAAACTGAGTATTATGATGCGAAAACAATTTTTCAGACCACCTTGTCCAAAATTGCAGTTTAGCCCCTATGGGAAATCGCAATTTGACCCCTGTTGACTTTTAGGAAGTCGCACTCCCTAAATTCCTCCTCCTATGCTCGACACATTGAGCTCAGTTTTCGTGTGGGAATCGTGATCACACTATTACCTCCTCAGATGGCATAGGATATCCATGCACAAAAGCGAGTGCTGAATTCTCGACAACGAAGCATCGACTCCTACATACATCGGGTCCTCACCCAATCCCGCCACCTAATGACCCCAACTGAGTCGGTAAATGGGTCAAATTGAGGAACCTATCATGTAGAGTCTCAATGACGTTTCGAGTAGTGAGTACTAATCAGTACAACCAAGACCTCGGACTTATCCACTCGAAAAATGGTAACCACTTGGAAAGTCCGTACGAGGGTAGTTCGATAGATCACCAGGTCACTATCCATCTGCATGCTTAGAACATCACAATGTTCCCTACCAATGAAACATGGTACTTCGCATCGCAGATGCTAGTCTCAAGCGATATCATATCCTATGCTATCTGAGGGGATAATAGTGTATAATTCTCTGGCCAGAGTACTAGAAGTGTTTTAGGTAGTTTACCTAGGCAAAACGGTCATTTTGCACTGGGGTTCTGAAAAATGGTTTTTCAGATCATAGTATTCAGTTTTGGAAACTGAGTCGATCGGTCCGATCTGATCGGCGATCGGAGTTATAATGAAGTCTCGGTGATGGGGATGAACTGAATGTTCATCCGTTGGACCCGGGCCTGTTGGGCCGGTCCAAGTCCACCTTTAATTCTACTTAAGGTAGAATTAAGCCTAGACTTCATAACACGTGATCATTAGACTCTAAACCCTAACCCTAAGCATCAATAGCCGCCGCCCTTCCTCTCCTCCCCTCACGCCGCCGCCGCCGCCGCCGCTTGTCGTCGCCGCTCGCCGGACTTGTTCCGGCTAGTTTTTCGAGGAGAATCCGTGGGCGATAAAATCCTTCAGCCTTCTAGTGCAGGCTGATTGGAGGAAGATCGGTTCCGGTCGTGGACCTGATTGATTGATCTACCGCCACCTACCGTGAAGAGCCGGCGTTCTTGTAATTCCGGTTGGAGCCAGGCACGAGTTGCCAGCAAGGTATTCCTTTAAAACACCCTATGAATGTCATAGCATGTTTTGTTTATATCGTATTGATCGTCTCCCGGCACATGTTTTTGTTCTTCCGCTGCCTAGCCGGGGGGCGTGATCCGGATCCCAACAGTGGTATCAGAGCCAAGGTTTTCGGATCCGATCAATACAATTGTGCCTTAATTGTATCTAACCTTGAAATTTCAGATTGGATTATCAAAATTTCGATAACCACGGCCACGCCACCGCCGCATGCGCGCGCGACAACCATGCGCGCTGGCCGCGCATGGCGGCTGGAAGATGGCACTGCATGACGTGCAACCGTTGCGCATGAGGCGGCCGAGAGTTGCCGCCATTCCTCGCGCGTGCGATGCGCGCTGGCCGCGCAACTGCAGTGCGCTGGCCGCACGATTGGCGTGAGGTGGACGGCCGCTGGTCGCGAGGGGTTGCACGCTTGTTGGCGCTGTGGTGCGACGATGTTGCGCCGCTGCTGGTCGATGATGCATGCCGCTGGTCGATGATGGTGCACACTGGTTGCGCAAGCTTCACGCCGCTGAGGCGCGCTGTTGCGCGCGGCGTCGTGCGCTGCCGCCGCGATTCTTGTGGTGGTGGCGCCGTCGCCGGCCGCCGCTCCGGCGAAGCTCCGGCGATGTCGTGATGGCTGATTTCTTCTAGGGTTTGGTTCGGGCCTGTCCCGGGCAGCCCGTGAAGTTTTCGGGCCGGTATACGATATCGGGCCCGTTTTGGTCGATTTTGGAATTTTAAGTTTTTTGGGCCTAGAATTGTTTTAAGCCAAATTTGATACAATTAAAATTGTAAAATGTGATTTTGATTATGAAATATGATTTTATAATGAAATATGATTTTGTTGATCAAAATTTGATTTTATCGGCAAAATACGATTTTATTATAAAATAAAATTTCGTAAATTAAAATATGATTTTGCGATAAATAATTAGATTATTATTTTATGCATGTTAATTAGATTATCTGCATGATTGGGATGATCGAGAGCTGTCCCCAATTTGTTAGGTGTATGCTATAGGTTTTGTATGATTTCGGTTTGTAAATATTTGATTATCATTTAAAGTGGGCCTGTTTGTGGCCCGTTCCCACCCCTTGATAAATGTATCCCTTGTATGTCATGGTAAATTTAAATGTAAATTACTAGATTTAGTGGGAGGACATCCGAAGACGGTGGACGATGACGACCAAGATATTGAAGACCGAAGATTATCCTCATTTTGACGGCCCAATCGACTAGGAACATGTTTAGAATACACAGCGACTATTAGATGTGTTTCATGATAGCCGTCATACCCACTATCACATCTAACATACGCTTTAGTGTATTCTAGGTCTTTACTCAACACAATTGTAAATCATTACACACATAATGAAAGTAAAAGAATGCCATATAAAAGAATGCGAATATCATATATAAAGATCGTTTGTACAAGAGTCAATGAAAACCCACACGCCACAAGTTGGCTAGTTGGGCATCTACTCTAACACCTAGGTCTCTCCCAGTTAAGAACTGCTTCGAACTTACACGGATCCATCGAAATCCCTTGCGCGGAAATCACATGACCCAAAAAGACAATTCGATCAAGCCAAAATTCGCACTTGCTGAACTTGGCGTACAACTGCGAGTCTCTGAATCTCTGCAAAACCAATCTCAGATGCTCCTTATGCTCTCTCAAGCTCCTTGAATACACTAGTAAGTCATCTATGAAGACGATCACGAACCGATCGATGTACTCGCTAAATACGCGATTCATCAAATCCATGAAAACAGCTGGGGCATTCGTCAACCCAAACGGCATGACCAGAAACTCATAATGCCCATATCGAGTCCGAAATGCTGTCTTTGCCACGTCAGCGTCTCTAGTCCGCAACTGGTGATAACCAGAGCGCAAATAAATCTTCGAGTATACGACCGATCCTTGCAACTGATCGAACAAGTCATCAATCCTTGGCAAAGGATACTTGTTCTTCACCGTCGCTTTGTTCAACTGTCGGAAATCCACGCACATCCTCATAGACCCATCCTTCTTCTTCACGAAAAGAATCGGAGCTCCCCAAGGTGACATACTCAGTATGATGAAGCCTTTCTCCAAGAGATCTCTCAACTGATCCTTCAGCTCTTTCAACTCTGCTTGCGCCAACCGGTAAGGAGCTCGAGAAATTGGGGCGATACTGGGCACAAATTCGATACTGAAGTCGATCTCATGTCTCGGAGGGAATCCAGGAATCTCATCTGGAAACACGCCGGGAAACTCTCGTACGATCGGAATATCGCTCAACTCTAATCGTGGCTCCTGGGAAACATCAAGCGCATAAATCATGAATCCAGCATTATCCAGCGATAGCAGGTTGAACATCTCCATGGCGGACACCAGTGGAATCTTTGAGCGCGAATCAGCACCGTAGAACTCCCACTTCTCACCCGAATCAGGGCGGAATCTCAACACACCATGAAAACAGTCAACAGTAGACTTATAGCTATATAATACGTCCATTCCCAAAATGCAATCAAAATCTCTGATTCCCAAAACAATCAGATTGGACACCAAAACATGCTCATCAAATCGAAGCACACAGTCCAACACCACTTAACGGGACCATAGATTCACACGAGCAGGGGTAGACACGGAAAAAACATCACACAATGGGGAAGAACTCAACCCATACTCACAAACAAACATCTCAGAAATAAAAGAGTGTGATGCTCCAGTGTCAAATAAAACTCTCGCAGGAAAGTCAAAGATAAAGCATGTACCTACGATCATCATACCAGGCGTCTCCTCAGCCTGCTCTCTCTTCAAAGCGTTCGACTGAGCCTGCTGTGGAATCTGAGACTGAGGTCTCGAAGGTGCTCCAAACCTAGAAGGCTCACGGGGTTGGAATCCAGATCGCTGGGTAGGGGCAGGAAACTGCGGTCTCTGAGAAGAACCACCAGCTGATCCCTTCTGCGAAGGAACTGAAGACTGACCCCTCAACAAAGGTCATACTCTCTGAAAATGTTCGGGCTGTCCACAGTTATGGCAAAACCCCTGAACTCCATGACACTGCGAAGTCGGATGCCTTCCTCCGCACTGTCCACAAGACATGCTGCCTAAACCACTACCAAAACCACTTCCAGAACCAGAACTCGCCGAACCACAGGAACTCGAATTCGCCTTCTTTTTGAACTGTTTCCCTCGAGGTCGAAACCTCTGGCGATTCGTCTGCTGCTGTGACCCCTGAGGAGAATAAAAAGATTGCGACGCATCCTGCACAGGCTGATAGGTGCGTCCAGTATTCGGCTGAATCGGAGCCTCAACCTACAACAAACTCTCTTCAATATCCAATGCCCAGTTCACTGCCTCTTTATAGGTCGCAGGTGAACCAGACAAAACCATCTGGTACAGATCAGGCCTCAAGCCTTTCAGAAATTTGTTCCTCTTCGTCCTCTCCTGGTTGGCTACATGTGGCACGTAAACTAAAAGTGTAGAAAACTGTCGGGCATACTCAGACACTCGCATGTTACCCTGCTTCAAGTTGTCGAACTCCCTCTCCCGACTGTTATAGAAGGAATCCAGGGTATACTCCTGTCTGAACGCCTCATCGAAGCTCTCCCAAGTGATCACATCCCCACTAGCACGAAGGATATGAGAAGTACCCCTCCACCAGCGCTGTGCATTGTCTCTTAGCTGCAACACCGCCAGCTTCAGTCTCTTCTCGGGAGCGTAATCGAACAACTCCTCCATTTGAGCTGACCAAGCCTCAGCCATCGCACCACCCTCGGCTGCAGAAAATTTCGGAGGGTTTGTCCGCTGAAACCTAGCTAGGACCAACTCCATCTCGCCTATCTGTCTAGTAACGTTCTCAACCTGATGAACATCATCATCACTACCTGCCCTAGACTCCTCCGCAGTACGTCTAGTCGTCCTACCTCTTCCTCTCCTTGGAGGCATCTAAACAAATGTAGAGGTAAGATCTCACAGCAGATATATCACATAGACAGATAAAAACATAAGTCACAGAGTCAATCAAAATCAAATCAGAACTCTGTGCCTAGAATCGAGTGTGATCAAAGGAAATCGAGCTTATCCCAGTTTAAGCTCTGATACCAAAAATGTCAGGCCCCGTGCTAACACTCAAGATTACAGCACAATTAAGCACATAATCACGGAAGCGCAAAACAGGGCTTAAAAATTTTTCGAAATCATTTGGGCCTGAACTCAAAACATACATTCAAAATATTGATAGTCAAAATACGAGTTGACTCAAACTCATACAATACAGGTAAAAACAAATATCAATCATCAACGATACCCAAAATACATAATAACACAGGGCATCCCCTGGTTCAATACATAATAAGAGTAGACTGGGACTCAAGAAAACGAGGATCGACCAGCTGGCACTCCACTCGGTCCAGCTTGGTTACCTGAAGATCCTGCAAATGGGTAACACAGACCCAAACAACACAACAACAGAAAAAGAAATACGAGGTCAAGCCTCAGTACGAAGAGCTATCAAAACATCTAATCATGCAACATGCTATAATTCAATGCTATGAAATGCATGAGGGCTATCAAGAAATCGGATAGCTAGACCAGTGTATCAACTGGCAAATCATCTCAGTCAGCCTCTATACCCGCACGGTGTATCAACCGGGGAAATCATCGGTCCGTGATCTCAATGCACAATGCATACAATTCAATACGTGAAAACAGAATGTAAAACTCAATCAATTCACAAGCTGTATCACGTAAATCACCGCGGCATATCAGCAGATTTCACAACATCAACTACAGCCATGTTCACGCTCAAAGCTGTTAAATCTGCTCAATTCGTACCTTCAACGGCTGATTCTACCTCAACAGATTTCTCGAAAGGCACTAAAACTCACGGCCTAGGCTACCAGCTTTCTCCGGGCTTCCTCAACCACGGCAGAATACTTCCAGGAGCTGAAATCTGCTAAAGCATCGCATTATTCAAATAAATTTCCAGTCCAGTTCTGAACTTCTAATCATTATACCCACGGCTTTGAACAAAAACAGGTTCTACAATTCTACGTAGGTATTAACAACAAGGGCAAAGCTCAAAACCGAGAAGAACTCTTACCCAGAAGTTCGAAACTAACGGATGAACAACCGGACCAGATTTCTCAAGAATCTTCGAACGAGCAGCAACTCTGCGCTTCTTCCTCAATTCGTTCTACAGCCTCTAACAAGGTAGCAATCGACAAAGGAACTCTCAAGGAACCGAGCGCCACCTAAATCGTCCAAAACAGAGGCTGAAATCAACGAAGATCAAAGAACGAAATTCTCGGGTGAACAGTATCTAGAACGAGGGTTTGGAATTGGAGATAAGAAATATCGGGCTCTCAATAATCCTAAGTGTCGATCCACACTGTGTACATATCTCTTAAATCCAACAGCTGCTGTTCTCAATTAATCAGCACACATCGAAACAGTAGATATCTTACAAAAACCAGAAGTTTCTCTCAACAAAAATTAGCAGAAACCAACAGATGTTGCATTCGCAAAAGAACATCAAAACGACGCTGAATCAACTAATCAAAACGACGCCGTAGCGCTACAACATCTGACAACAGATTTCTTTCCAAACAACCAGCAGCTGGTCGCGCTAAACATCTCAAACGACGTCGTAAAGGACACGCCACCATTGTTGCCAACAGCTGATCAAAAGCGTTGCACCGAAAACGTGGCGTTTTAATTTATCCAAACGACGTCGCCAATCATCAGCGACTGGTTCCTCAAACCAACAGCTGGTCACTCAGCTGGGTTAATTCCTCACAACGCAACAGCTGATAGCGCTACCATTCAGCAGTCAACACCAAAAGGTTGACCAACACATGTCGCTTTCTTGTTAATCCTCACACCATCGCAACTACTGCCAGCAGATATCTCTTCAAATGCTACTACTGAGTAGCGAAACGCTGACGCATCACTCCCGCGCCATTAACAATCGATCAGATACATCAGCTGGCGCTACAGTATCGTTGACTCGTGTTGACATCTGAAATGCATGAAAACTGATTCCTCGCATTAGCGGTACGTCTGATTTCACAAAACGACAGCGTTTTTCTTCAAAACTCCTGGGAATCAGAATTCACCAAAAAATTCGAAATTCTAAAATCTGAAAAGTTTAAATTCGAATTTCTCAATCCTCACAGCGATGAAGTGCAGAACGGATCAAGCGCAGATAAAGTGCAGAGTACATGTGTGGTGTTCAAGTGCAGATCGGAGCTGTTTTAGTGAAAGGCTAATCGAGCTCGAGATAACCCCCACTATTGGAGCAGATGAAGAATCTGTATGCAAGGGGTACTCTATCTGCCTCAGTTGAGCCAAGATGGTATAGGTAAAAGCGAGATCGATGGGCACACTGCCACAACTCAGCATTCATCCTAAAGAACTCTGAAGCAGACCAGCTTGGAGAACAACTCAAATGAAGAATCTGCCCAGATATAGAGGGCAGGTTAAAAACAAGCTGGTTAAGGTCAAAACCAGCTGTACAGGTTGTTGAAAGCAGATCAAGGAAGGAGGGACTCTATCTAGCAAAGTCATGAACAATCATAAAATGAGGAAGAACTTTGCTAGATAGAGGAACTCGAATATCTGAAGATGCTGAAGACTAGCTCAAGAGCAGTTGCAAACGATAGGAGAAGAAGATATCTTTGAAACAGCTTGAAGAAGCAACCAACTCTAACAAGACCCGCTCTTGCTAGATAGAGGAACTCGAATATCTGAAGATGCTGAAGACTAGCTCAAGAGCAGTTGCAAACGATAGGAGAAGAAGATATCTTTGAAACAGCTTGAAGAAGCAACCAACTCTAACAAGACCCGCTCTGCGCAGACCAGAATGATAAACAAGCTGGCAAGCTGGTTAAGGTCAAACCAGCTCATATAGCATGACAGATGCTATCAAATCTACTATCAAGGATATTTGAATACAATGCTATATGACATACATTGTTTAGTATTCAAATCTCTTTGCTTTTAATGTCTTCTCAAAGTACATTGCTCACGTGACTAAAGTAAAGAAAATCATGCAACACATTTATGGATAAAGGACGCAAAGTACAATAGTGTCAGAAGACTTTCAACGTCTACTGTGTCCAACGGATTAATCTCCGCGTCAAGCTATAAATAACAGAGCAGTGCACAAGCAGAACATATAGAGAATACAAGGAGAGAGTGTTGTGCAAATCCAGAACGCACTAACAAGATGAAGCACAACCTGGGAAGACAATGAAAAACCAGCTCGAACATGAGCACTTCCCAGTGTGTTAGATTTTATATTTGAGATATCACAATATACACTGAAAATCTCACACACGATTAACTCACATATATTTGAGAGAGCTGATTTAGATTATCTGAGTGAATCAATTTGAAAACTCTCCATTTTAGTCTTTGGACAGAGACGTTAAATAACTCTAGTTTTCTTTTGCACTGAGACGTTATAGAAGTGTGTGTAGCCTTTCTCAATGAGGCGTTAAAGAAGTGTTGTTAGACACACAACTTGTGGGCTTACTGTGCAGTGGTGTGGCTAGGAGTTCTTGTGGCTGCGGGTCGTAGGAGTGGGTTGCAGTGAAGGGTTGCTGTAATCAAAGCCTTCTAGTGGAATCCTTCCCGATTTTGGAAGAAGGTGAGATGTAGGAGAGTTTTCTCCGAACTTCCATAAACAAACATAAGCGTTTTTCCTTTACTGATTTCCGCATTCATACATACGCACTGCATGTTTGTTTACTACGCAAAAAAACTGTTTAAAGAAGCTTTCGAATATAAGAGTTCAGGTTGAGTTATTTCCGCATGATTTAACTTCATTACTCAATCTGTATCTATGTGCACTTTAATTCAAGAACACTGAGCTATTGCAGCTCAATGGTTTACTCTACCAGATCGCCCGTTCCTTCATTGAGCTGGTTTAAGTAACCAGTCAGAATCAGGCTCATGCACTGCGCTGGTCTAGCGCTGAGCGGTTCTATATTTATGCGATCTGGTTTTAGTTGCGTGCTGGTTTTTCCATTCTAACATTTTTAAATGCACGTAACTCACGGGGTCAGTGTTTTGGCCGTAAGAGAGCCTACGTGAGCTATGGCAGAGCTCATGAACAACTCCGGTTTTTTGATCCTAACAGCTTCTTTGATATTTAGCTGATGATATCCAGATCAGAGGTCAATCTTGGGAAACACTACCGCACCTTGAAGTTGATCAAACAGATCATCAATCCCATAAGAGGATACTTATTCTTAACGGTCGTGAGCTTATTTAGCTCCATATAATTGATACATAAACACATGCTTCCATCATTCTTCTTGACGAATATCACGGGGGCTCCCCATTGCGAAGTAATCGGTCAAATGAATCCTTTGTCCATAAGATCTGAATTTGTTCTTTCAGTTCTTTCATTTCCAAATGCGCAAGTCTGTACGGAGGCTAGATATAGGGGTCGCACCATCTATCAAGTCTATCATAAATTATAGCTCTCGATCTGGTAGCAAACTACATATGTCGTCTAGGAAAACTTCTAGGAATCTTTTTACTACTTCTATTCCTCGGTATGGGTTTCTCATTCTCTATTACCGACAGAGCACTAAGAAAAAATCTTTGGTATCAAATAGCTCTGAGCTTTCAATCTTGGAATTTTCTTACTAGTATCAACTTAAAAAAAATGGATTTCCTTGGGGTGGTTTAACTTCTACGGCTCTCAGATTAAAAGTTATAATTACTCCGTATTTGATTAACCAATCTATTCCTAATATCAAATCAAAGCCTTTTAGTGGAATCCTTCCAGATTGTGGAAGAAGGGGAGATGTAAGATAGTTTGCTCCGAACTTCATAAACAAACATCAGCTTATTTCCTTTACTTCTTTCCGCATTCATACATATGCATTGCATGTTTGTTTACTACGCATAAAAACTGTTTAAAGAATCTTTCGAATATAAGAATTCAGGTTGAGTTATTTCCGCATGATTTAACTTCATTACTCAATCTGTATCTCTGTGCACCTTAATATTCAAGAACATTGAGCTATTACAGCTCAAGGGTTTACTCTACCAGATCGCCCGTTCCTTCATTGAGCTGGTTGAGGTCACTAGTCAGAATCAGGCTCATGAACTATGCTGGTCTAGCGCTGAGCTGGTTCTATATTTATGCGATCTGGTTTTAGTTGCGTGCTGGTTTTTCCATTCCAACATTTTTAAATCCTTTTAACTCACAAGGTTAGTGTTTCGACCGTAAGAGAGCCTACGTGAGCTGTTGCAGAGCTCATGAACAACTCCGGTTTTTTTATCCTAACAGCTTCTTTGATATTTAGCTGCTAATATCCAGATCAAAGGTCAATTTTTGAAAACACTACCGCACCTTGAAGTTGATCAAACAGATCTTCAATCCCCGTAAAAGGATAATTATTCTTAATGGTTGTGAGCTTATTTAACTCCATATAATTGATACATAAACACATGCTTCCATCACTCTTCTTGACGAATATCATGGGGGATCCCCATGGCGAAGTACTCGGTCAAATGAAACCTTTGTCCATAAGATCTGAATTCGTTCTTTCAGTTCTTTCATTTCCAAAGGTGCAAGTCTATACGACGGCTAGATATAGGAGTCGCACCATCTATCAAGTCTATCGTAAATTCCAGCTCTCGATCTAGTGGCTAACTACATATGTCATCTGGGAAAACATCCAGGAATTTTTTTACTATTTCTACCTCCCTCAGTTTGGGTTTCTCATTCTCTATTACTGACAGAGCAATAACAAAAAATCTTTGGTATCGAATAGCTCTGAGCTTTCAGAGTTTAAATCATTCTTTGAATTTTCTTACTAGTATCAACTTAAAAAAATGGATTTCCTTGCGTTGGTTTAACTTCTACGGATCTCAGATTAAAATCTATAATTACTCCATATTTAATTAACCAATTTATTCCTAAAATCAAATCAAAGCCTTCTAGTGGAATCCTTCCCGATTGTGGAAGAAGGAAGATGTAAGAGAGTTTGCTTCGAACTTCCATAAACAAACATCAGCGTATTTCCTTTACTGCTTTCCGCATTCATACATACGCATTGCATGTTTGTTTACTACGCATATAACTGTTTAAAGAAGCTTTCGAATATAAGAGTTCACGTTGAGTTATTTCCGAATGACTTAACTTCATTACTCAATCTGTATCTCTGTGCACCTTAATATTCAAGAACACTGAGCTATTACAGCTCAAGGGTTTACTCTACCAGATCGCCCATTCCTTCATTGAGCTGGTTGAAGTCACTAGTCAGAATCAGGCTCATAAACTATGCTGGTCTAGCGCTGAGCTGGTTCTATATTTATGCGATCTAGTTTTAGTTGCGTGCTGGTTTTTCCATTCCAACATTTTTAAATGCTTGTAACTCATGAGGTTAGTGTTTCGGCCGTAAGAGAGCCTACGTGAGCTGTTGCAGAGCTCATGAACAACTCCGGTTTTTTTATCCTAACAGCTTCTTTGATATTTAGCTGATAATATCCAGATCAGAGGTCAATTTTTGAAAACACTACCGCACCTTGAAGTTGATCAAACAGATCTTCAATCCCCGTAAAAGGATAATTATTCTTAATGGTTGTGAGCTTATTTAACTCCATATAATTGATACATAAACACATGCTTCCATCACTCTTCTTGACGAATATCATGGGGGATCCCCATGGCGAAGTACTCGGTCAAATGAAACCTTTGTCCATAAGATCTGAATTTGTTCTTTCAGTTCTCTCATTTCCAAAGGCGCAAGTCTATACGACGGCTAGATATAGGAGTCACACCATCTATCAAGTCAATAGTCAGAATCAGGCTCATAAACTATGCTGGTCTAGCGCTGAGCTGGTTCTATATTTATGCGATCTGGTTTTAGTTGCGTGCTGGTTTTTCCATTCCAACATTTTTAAATGCTTGTAACTCATGAGGTTAGTGTTTCGGCCGTAAGAGAGCCTACGTGAGCTGTTGTAGAGCTCATGAACAACTCCGGTTTTTTGATCCTAACAGCTTCTTTGATATTTAGCTGCTTATATCCAGATCAGAGGTCAATTTTGGAAAACACTACCGTACCTTGAATTTGATCAAACAGATCTTCAATACCCGTAAAAGGATACTTATTCTTAATGGTTGTGAGCTTATTTAACTCCATATAATTGATACATAAACACATGCCTCCATCACTCTTCTTGGCGAATATCATGGGGGCTCCCCATGGCGAAGTTCTCGGTCAAATGAAGCCTTTGTCCATAAGATCTGAATTTGTTCTTTCAGTTCTTTCATTTCCAAAGGCGCAAGTCTATACGACGGCTAGATATAGGAGTCTCACCATCTATCAATTCTATCGTAAATTCCAGCTCTCGATCTAGTGGCTAACTACATATGTCATCTGGGAAAACATCCAGGAATTTTTTTACTAATTCTACCTCCCTCAGTTTGGGTTTCTCATTCTCTATTACTGACAGAGCAATAAAAAAAAAATCCTTGGTATCAAATAGCTCTGAGCTTTCAGAGTTTAAATCATTCTTTGAATTTTCTTACTAGTATCAACTTAAAAAAATGGATTTCCTTGGGGTGGTTTAACTTCTACGGATCTCAGATTAAAATCTATAATTACTCCGTATTTATTAACCAATCTAGTCCTAAAATCAAATCAAAGCCTTCTAGTGGAATCCTTCCCGATTGTGGAAGAAGGAAGATGTAGGAGAGTTTGCTTCGAACTTCCATAAACAAACATCAGCGTATTTCCTTTACTGCTTTTCGCATTCATACATACGCATTGCATGTTTGTTTACTACGCATATAACTATTTAAAGAAGCTTTCGAATATAAGAGTTCAGGTTGAGTTATTTCCGAATGACTTAACTTCATTACTCAATCTGTATCTCTGTGCACCTTAATATTCAAGAACACTGAGCTATTACAGCTCAAGGGTTTACTCTACCAGATCGCCCGTTCCTTCATTGAGCTGGTTGAAGTCACTAGTCAGAATCAGGCTCATAAACTATGCTGGTCTAGCGCTGAGCTGGTTCTATATTTATGCGATCTGGTTTTAGTTGCGTGCTGGTTTTTCCATTACAACATTTTTAAATGCTTGTAACTCATGAGGTTAGTGTTTCGGCCGTAAGAGAGCCTACGTGAGCTGTTGTAGAGCTCATGAACAACTCCCGTTTTTTGATCCTAACAGCTTCTTTGATATTTAGCTGCTGATATCCAGATCAGAGGTCAATTTTGGAAAACACTACCGCACCTTGAAGTTGATCAAACAGATCTTCAATACCCGTAAAAGGATACTTATTTTTAATGGTTGTGAGCTTATTTAACTCCATATAATTGATACATAAACACATGCCTCCATCACTCTTCTTGGCGAATATCATGGGGGCTCCCCATGGCGAAGTTCTCGGTCAAATGAAGCCTTTGTCCATAAGATCTGAATTTGTTCTTTCAGTTCTTTCATTTCCAAAGGCGCAAGTCTATACGACGGCTAGATATAGGAGTCTCACCATCTATCAATTCTATCGTAAATTCCACTCTCGATCTCGTGCTACATATGTCATCTGGGAAAACATCTAGGAATTTTTTTACTATTTCTACCACCCTCAGTTTGGGTTTCTCATTCTCTATTACTGACATAGCAATAAAAAAAATCCTTGGTATCAAATAGCTCTGAGCTTTCAGAGTTTAAATCAATCCTGGAATTTTCTTACTAGTATCAACTTAAAAAAATGTATTTCCTTGGGGTGGTTTAACTTCTACGGTTCTCAAATTAAAATATATAATTACTCCGTATTTAATTAACCAATATATTCCTAATATCAAATCAAACTCAGGCATTGACAATAATATCATATCAGGAAATACCACCTGCCCCTGGAGTTTATGCTCTATATTACGAAATATACTATTCACTAAAAGTTCTTATCGTGATGGTACTGTTACACAATATCCTATCAACAAAATAACTCAGGTTGGATAGATAATTTCCTAGCAAATGTATCTGATATATATTAACGGGATGCTACTGAGTCTATCAAAGCTATAATAGCCATATTGGCTATACTAATCTTACCCGAAACTACAGTGGAGTTTGGCTTCGCTTGATCCGCTGTCATCACATAGGCTCTACTGGTTACTAGTTGTTTCCATCTTTGGATTTCCTTGGCAATGTGACCTGGAGCACCACATTTGTAGCATACGTTCTGCCCATCACAACAATGTCATGAATGATTCCTTTGACATATATGGCAAACTAGCGTATTACCTACCCTGGATACTACATTGAGTGGTTTTGGTTGTTGAGGTCATTGTCTCTAAAACCTCCGTTGATTAATGTTGGGACGTTTATCTTGTCTCTAATCCTTAAGTTGGAAAGATTGACGTTTTTGTTGATGTTATTCGTCAATTTCATTCCAATCTTGCTCTGCTCGTAGGGCCTTATCAACTTCTGCCTTGAAATCCTTTGGTTTGGCTAACCTAACATCATGGTTCAACTGTTAGAGTAGATGCCCAACTAGCCAACTTGTGGCGTGTGGGTTTTATTGACTCTTGTGTATAACGATCTTTATTTATGAAATACGTATTTCTATATGGCATTCTTTATTTTCATTATGTTATAATGTTAAAAATTGTGTTGGATAAAGACCTAGAATGCACCATAGTGTATGTTAGATGTGATAGTGGATATGATGGCTATCATGAAACACATCTAACAGTCACTGTGTATTCTGAATTCGTTCCTAGTCGATTGGGCCGTCAAAATGAGGATAAGGCCGCCCGAGCTTGATACTAGCATCTGCGATGTGAAGTACCATGTTTCATTGGTAGGGAACATTGTGATGTTCTGAGCATGCAGATGGATAGTGACCTGGTGATCTATCGAACTACCCTCGTTCGGACTTTCCAAGTGGTTACCATTTTTCGAGTGGATAAGTTCGAGTTCTTGGTTGTACTGATTAGTCCTCACTACTCGAAACGTCATTGAGACTCTACATGATAAGCCTAACTTTGACCCGTTTACCGACTCACTTGGGGTCATTACGTGGCGGGATTGGGTGAGGTCCCGATGCATGTAGGAGTCGATGCTTCGTTGTCGAGGATTCACCGCTCGCTTATATGCGTGGATATCCTATGCTATCTGAGGAGACAATAGTGTGATAAATCTCTGGCCAGAGTATTGGATGTGTTTTAGGTAAATGGGTTTGTCTAGTAACACCCGTGATGTCACTATTCGATCTCCAAGATGTATGCATAGTTATCGGATCTCTAGCGACTCTCGATTTACCAGTGGTCGTTGATGTGATCGGGATATATGTGTTGAAAGGACCGTACTATAAGCTAACCACGACCGACTGGTTCTTGCAGGCACTATCAGTGATACCTAGGGGATCATGGGGCGATGTTGCTAGGCGCTTTACCATGATCCGATGGGCAAGTCCGAAATTGTGATTTCGGAGTCACAATGGTTGTGGGCCACGGCTAGTTGTATCCCTGAACCATTGAGGGTCACAAAAGTACTAGATTCATGATTCCCGCATGGAAACTGAGCTCAATGTGTTGAGCATAGGATGAGGAATTTAGGGAGTGCGACATCCAAAAGTCAACAGGGGTCAAATTGCGATTTCCCAAAGTTGAGGGGCTAAACTGTAATTTTGGTCTAGTTGGTCTGAAAATCTGTTTTCACATCATAATATTCAATTTTGGAAACTGAGTCGATCGGTCCGATCTGATCATCGATCGGAATTGTGATGAAGCCACGGTGGTACGGTTGAAACGAATGTTCATATGGACCTGGGCCCGCCCCAGGCCCATTGGGCTAGTGAAAGCCCATAATTGGTCTACTTATACTAGACCTAGGGCTACACATCAGAAGACAACACAACATACAACCCTAGCTGTCAATATCCGCCGCCCCCTCCTCCAATCGCCGCCGAGCACCACGCGCCGCCGCCGGCCGCAGCACGCGCTTCCGCCTACCGTGATCGGACTTGTTTCGATCGTCGCATTGGGGAGATTCCGTTCGTGTCGAATTCATCAGTCCTTCTAGTGCAGGCTGACGAAGGATTGTGCTTCCGGTCGTGGACCTGATTAGACGATCTACCGCCGCCTACCTTTTGAAGTGCCGGTTTCCCTATGAAACTGGTCGGAGCCAGGCGCCTAGACGCCAGCAAGGTAACAATCGATAAACATCCTATGTATGGTTTATTGTATTGTTTTGATGTATTGAACGATTCTCGGTGAGAAATTTTAAACTTCCGCTGCGCCCCGGGAAACGGGATCCGGATCCGCCACTTACGCTAACATCAACGTCGGTCGTAATCCATCAACAAAATGATGAAGCGTCTCCTCAGTGTCTCTCCCAATCATGGGCACAAAATAACATTCCCTCTCAAACTTATAATCCCGCACTGATATATTCCCTTGCTTCAAATTTACGAACTCCTTCTTCAGTTCAGATCGCACGTCCACATTAAATTACTGGTCATAGAACACTTGCTTAAAATTTTCCCACGTGAGCATATCCAAGTCTACAGTACTTTGCTCCTTCCCACCAAATCATTGAATCTCCTCTCAGTATATAGATAGCAAAGCTAGGTATATCCTGATCTAATAGTTGCAGATAATCAAAAATAACTTCTAAAGATTTTATCCAGCTCTCTGTTACCATTTGATCGATTGCCTCGGTAAACTCTTAAGGCCATTGGCGTGTGAACCTCTCTTGTGGCTCCTCTTGTCTAGACATCATACCGGATGATTGGCCATTACCTTGACTTGCTTGCCCTACAAACTATTCTAACAATTGAACCATCCTCGCTAAAACACGGTTACTACTATCTGAGTTGTCATCTACTCCCATCGCTTCTCTCCTTCCTCTTCCTCTTCCTGACATAATCTGGGTTCACAATCCAAATCCACCACAAAACTATCATAAAAGAATACTTTATGCTATGATATAAAATAAAACTCATAGGGTAGGCAAAGAAGTTGGCGTGAACTGTCTCAGACTGGGAAAAATGTTTATCACAAGGACCATGCTCTGATACCAAGTTGTGATCCTGGATCCTATAATATGGAATAAATCAAATTAAATAACTTTGAATGGTGCAAAAACAAGAATTATTATATATACTCATAGGTTTATTAATAATTCAAAAGATTCTGGACTAATTTTCAACCTTAAAAATAACTTTCAGATCGCGAACTAAGAAATAGATTGGAGTTCTCATAAATGCGGAACTTTGAATTTATACAAAATACTGTCATTCAGATTTCAGTTGAATACAAGTAAAGAAATATATTACACAATACCCCAAAAGGGGTTCTGTCTAAACTGAATAATACAAAATGATGTGATCTGGACTAGAACGGAAACCATTTTCCATGATAAATACCCCCGATCTGATTCAACTCCCGCCCACAACCCTGCTTAAACATTTCCGCCTATACTCAAGAAAGCTAGTGAGCCTAGAGGCTCGACAATTAAAACCTGTTGATAACAATATCATGCAACGCATGCAACATAACATACTTTATCATATTTAAATATGGTTAAAGTAATTAATATTTATCATAAAAATTTTCTTGTAACTCTGGTCGTAAAAAAAACCTTGTTCTCTTTTCTTATTTTCTATATGAGTGATGGCTCATAAATTTTTCTTAGGTCATGGTCGCTTGATCAAGCTATCATCTATAAACAGAAAATGGGGAATAAATCCTAATCGTTACTATTTGGAGGGGCACACTGCTTCGTCAACCAACATCCTCACCCTCCCTGGGCTGATCGTCTGTTATCTTTTCCATAAGTCATTTAAAACTTTGATAAAACTTTGAAATATATTTCCTTTAAACTTTCTTTAGAACATTCTTTAAATTGCTCTTCTCTGATCTGAATAAGATCTCTTACATATATGGTTTGTTGTTTTAAAACACATTTAATATTTGAAAACTACTGGGAGTACATCGGAGTCAATTGTAGAAGAAACCCGAATCAGCTCAGGATATAGATATGAAGAAGTAATAGCAAAAAAGTCTAAGTTGATGAAATGTTTCCTATAATTGGGTATAATTCTGAACAAGTTAGAGCTACACCTTAGAGTCAAAGTTACTAAATCCTTGATTTACAATGGTAATCCAGAAGGGATCTAAGCTGAATCAGGTCAGCTCAGAGTATCAAACAGATTGTGAGCTTAGATCAGATCAGATTAGAATCATATCTGGGATACTTGGTAAACTCAGATTAGGAAATTCAACTCAAATTTTGACGATAAATCGGTTAGAATATTAAATCAGCTTAGAACAATCATATCATATCACAACTTAAGATCAGCTCGGGGAAATATCATATCTCAACTTAAGATCAGCTCGGGGAAATATTAGATCACAACTTAAAATCAGCTCGGGGAACAAAATAGAACGCGATCTAGATTAACAATAAGTATCTATTTAGACGAAGTCCTTATCCAAACAGGAAAATAAAATATATAAAGAAGCATCCTGAAACACATGCTCCTATGTTGCTTATATTACATCCCAGTATTGAAAGAAATCACACAACTTCAAAACAAAATCTTTTATGTCAAACAACATGAAGCTAAAACAACTACGAACCCTCATGTATCATAATAAAAAATTGATAGGATCAATGGGATCGAAATAAGAGTTAAAATAAGCCCAGGAGTTCAAACTGGGGGGGGGGGGTTGAATGAACTCCTTCCATTTTCTATTTCAAATCTGTTTAATTATTTTATAAGTATGTGCTTAACTCAAAGCTGAGTGACAAGCTCTGAGGCTCTAAGTTAAAATCTGTTATCTCGGTTAACAAAAATTTGCGGAAATAAACCGATTAAACAGTGAACAGTAAAGTAAATAACGATGCACGTAAATAAATAGATAGACTTCAGAGTTTGTTTCTGGAAGTTCGGATATCAATATCCTGCGTCTCCCCTTCTTCCTTTTCAGGAAGGTTCCACTAGAAAATTTGATGGTTACTGTAGCGCCCCAAAATCCACAGAACCACAAAGTGATTAGCCTTTCTTTTCTAAGGGCTGTTTTGAGATTTTCGAGTATTCAGATTCTTGTTCAAATCTGATTTCTTTTATTTTCAGATTTGAAGCAACGCCAAGAAGGTTCCGGAAGGATTTCGCCCAAGAACAAATCTGAAATAATCCAGATATGTTTCCTTTCGAAAATAAAAATGAGTTTTGGATGGGAGCTCTATTTTTTATAAAATGATTGCAATAAGTTTATAAATCGAAATAGTAGTAGGGAGCTTTTAACAAATTCTTTAAAAAGGACAAAGGAGTTGGCACGGCAGCCATGCCTACTCAAGTATTTTTACCTACTACTCAATCATTCCCCCTTGTATAAAATGATTAGTAAGACTCTGGATTCACTTTTGCTAGCAAGAAAGACTTTTAGTTCTTTCAAAATTAAGTAGCTTTTCCAGTGTGCTTGAGGAGACTTCCAGCCGCGATCATCTGCACGTTGCGATCTTCGTTTCAGGCAAGTAAATTTGATTCTTGCTGCATCTGAAAACATATATATTTTTGTTGTTTTCTGTGTATGCTTGCCTGTTCAGTTTCAGTTCAGCTTCAGTTAATGTTTGAATTTGAGCTATGGATTTACTGCTTTAATGCTTTAGTTTTGAGAAAACTCACCAGAAAGTTTAACCAACAACGGTGCTTTTTAAAATATACTGAGTTGTACAGATTCCAGGTAAGAAATCCAAGAGAAGTCCTCGTTTTCCTAAGTACTGTGAAGATTTCGGACATTGAATCTAAACGAATAGGCAACGTTGGTTCGATCGGGAGCAAGTTTCGATTTGATAAGTGAAGCTAGTTTGTTTAGGATCTGTCTGAGTCGAAACAGTATTTCGTGTTCATAGCCAAGTGTTTCTACGCGTAACTTTGTCCTTAACCAAATCTGTTGTTGGGTTGCTCACAGTTGAGTAATATACAAAATCTGAAACAATTGCTCCAAAGCTCCTGTTATCGTTCTCGCAATAAGATATGTTTTCCCAGTCAAGTCTGTTTTCCAGAGAGATCTGTTTTCCCAGTCAAGTCTGTTTTCCAGAGAGATCTGTTTTCCCAGTCAATTCTGTTTTCCAGAGAGATCTGTTTTCCCAGAAATCTGATTACCTAGAACCACGTCTGTTTTGCACTCTCGAGTTGATTCCTTCAGAGCTGGTCCTCAGCTACGAGTCCAGCTGTACACTCAGTAGTGCTTTTTAAATAAAATGAGTTTCATAGCAGTGAATCTACCAGATTATAGAGATCTATTTTCGATCAAGAGCGAGTACAAAGCTATTTCAGTTAAGGAAGTAAAGTTCATATTTGAGTATTTATGGTATAGAGGACCCGGTCAATCAAGGAGTGGGACAGGATTACAGTAGGACCGTAATCCCTTCAAGGAAGGGACAAGATTATGGAAATATTGTAATCCCTTCACAAAGAGTTACTGTACAGTTAACATGCTTCATGAACAAGGACCAACAGAGAGCCTCTATACCATAAATCATCCAGTATAAGAAATTCCGAGTTTTTTTTCAGTAGCGAGAATTTCAGATTTCGATGTTTTACTCTATGTATGTATCCAGATTTCAGTTATGCCTGCATTTATGTGATTTTGTTACCTTCAGATTTACTTGTTAGGCTCACTTGTTTTCCCGATGCAGGTGAGGCAACTCTGGAGCAGGCGGGTGGTGCAAGTTGATTCAGATTCAGGGAATTGTGTTGTCAACGGCCAGCGTTTCCGCGTAGTTATAGCTTTTGTTGTTTTGGATCTTCGACGAACAGTATTAAGATCTGTTACAACAATAGTGAACTTATATAGAGTTCAAGAAGTTGTAATATCACATCAAAAATCTGTTTTGTCAAATCTGTTTACTACTATTTACCTTTGGCACCATCAACTTCGTTTCAACGTTGTGTATGGGAATACAGCTTAATTTATTCGAGTTTGGTCCTTCGACTTTTTTAAAATTTTAAATTTCACAAATTCCGTTGGCTCCCATGGGTTTGGGCGTTACAACTTGGTATCAGAGCATGGTCCTGAGACAAACACATCTTCCCAGTCTGGAGCAGCTTTCATCGTCTGCATCTCATGATTTTTGAGTTTTATTTTTATGATAAGAGTTCTTTCTCTTTCGAGTTCTGATGTTCTTTTGTGTTGGGTTGCGGGCTATAGATTAAGATGTCAGGAAGAGGGAGAGGTAGAAGAAGCACCCCAGTAGATGAAACCAACCCAGATAGCAATGCTCGTATTGCCCAACTCTTAGAGTTGTTGTTAGAGAAATACGTCAGAGGCAATGGCCAATCTTCGAGCAGCAGGGGACCGCATTATGATGATTCTCAGGAGAGGTTTCGAAGACAGAAACCGAAGGAGTTCAGTGGTACTACAGATCCTCTTATTGCTGAGAGCTGGATCAAGTCTATGGAAGTGATTTTCGAGTACCTTCAGATTCCAGAATTTGATAGGCCAAGGTGCGCTATCTATATGCTAAGAGGTGATGCAATGATCTGGTGGTAGGGAGCAAAGTTGTCAGTAGACTTGGCAAATATCTCGTGGGAAGAGTTCAAATGAGTGTTCTTTGAGCAGTACTTCACAGCGGACAAGAGGTCTGAGTTGAAGAAAGAGTTCTTGACCTTGAAGCAAGGGAGTCTGACTGTGCAAGATTACGTCCAGAAGTTTGAGAGAGGCTGTTACTTTGTACCTCTTATTGGGAGGGACCCTGAGGATAAGTTGAACCACTTTGTGGAGGGATTGAGACCTACATTCAAGTTGAATGTTAGGTTAGCAGGACCCAGATCTTATAGGGAAGCAGTAGATAAGGCCTTGCGAGTGGAGAGAGATTGGAAGGATGTGGAGCAGGAGAGATAGCAGAGGAGGCAATCTTTTCAGCAGGCAGACTCGAGGCCTTTTAAGAAGCAGAATAGGAACCAGCAGCGGCCTCAAGAACCAAAACGGATCCCAGCCCAACCTATAAGTGTTGTACCAGTTGGAAGTGTTAAGCCGGTTTGTCCCAAATTCCATAAGAACCACCTGGGACAATGCAAAGCTGGCCAGAGCGGATGCTATAAGTGTGGTGCTCAAGGCCACATCTCTAAGTTCTGTCCTCAGTCTAAACAGCTAGTGCCCAGCAGATCTTACTCATGACAGCTGAACAAACTAACCCAGATTCTACAGTGATTACGGGTAAGATTGTGGTTGCTAGTTTGTCCTCATTTTCCCTGTTAGATTCAGGCGAGACCCATTCCTTTATAGCTGAGGATTTTGCTAAGAAGTTACCGCGTAAACCAGAAAGATTGTCTATAGGCTATTGAATAACTGTACCATCAGGAGAAGATTTGATATCTTGTAGTATATATCGTGACTTAGAGCTTGAACTTCAAGGACATGTAATTACCGCCAATTTGATTGCCTTTACCATGCCTGAGTTTGATTTGATTTTGGGAGTAGACTGGTTATCCAGATATGGAGTAGTGATCAACTTCAAGCTCAGTACAGTAGTTGTAAATCTGTCCATGGGATCTCAGGTTTCATTCAAATCTGATCAGCTTCAGAGAGTTCCTCGCCTAGTCTCAGCCTTTAGGGCTCAGCGCTGTTTGAGGAAAGAAGGAGTAGGGTTCCTAGTGAGTTTGTCCTCCCTAGTCATTTATAGTAAACCCCAACTTTCCGATGTGGAGGTGGTGAACGAGTTCCTAGAAGTGTTTCCAGAAGATATCAGTGGCTTACCTCCAGATAGAGAGATAAAATTTGCTATCGATTTAGTGGTGAACGAGTTCCTAGAAGTGTTTCCAGAAGATATCAGTGGCTTACCTCCAGATAGAGAGATAAAATTTGCTATCGATTTAGTGCCTGGAGCAGCTCCGATTTCCAGACCTCCCTATAGGCTTGCTCCTGCAGAAATGAAAGAGCTGAAAGAACAAATTCAACAGTTGGCATCATCTGTGAAGTCCGAGGAATATCATCTGTGAAATGCATACGGGAATCACTGGAAGAAAAACTGGATGAAGTCGAACTTGAACTCTGTGAGCTTGAACTATCTGAACTAGAAGAGATGAACTGAATATCTTCCTGTACAAAGATATCTGATGTACAAAGAAATCAACAAAGCCTTCATCACTATGACCGTGCTGAATAGCCTCAAAAATCCTGTAGGAATTGTCTCTGAATCCAAAACTGAATCTACGAAAATTATATCTCTACAAATATTGTATGTACCCACTGGCTGAAGATGTCCAAAAAGTGAAAACTGAACTACATCTGTACATATCTCAGCCCAGTGCCTCTGAAAAATCACGGAATAAGGTCTTCGAGAAACCAGATCTTGGACTGGTTCAATGAAAATACAAATGGGGACAAACGCATCCACAAAAGACCTATGAGGTAGCTGCTTCCTCTGTTTTGAAATACGTTGCACAGATAACCTCACGGGTTTCGGATTTGCACCCTCTACAACTTGCCAAGATACGTCAATAAATAGTAGCGACCTAATCCAACTAGTTGAAGTAACATACTCTGTACTTGACTATTATATACAAACGCCTCTGAACAGCTGTCTTTAGAGAATCTGTCTCAGCCCATTTCAACACCTGCTCTTCCTTGGCTGCAAGATCTAATACTGACGTCAAAGCGGATAGGCGACGAATACTGAAAGAATGAAAGAATGAAACTATATCCTCTACAACGGCTTCTATAATCTGTACAGGAAACTCTAAATCAGTAGAAATCAACGCAAACATTTTTTTTTCTGAATTGCCCTTGATTATCTCCACAAGGGGCGCCTCCCTTTGTCCATAGGGTCAATCGTAGAAAGGGTGGCCTTGTGCCAATCCACTTCTCTAAATGCAATCCCGTGACCAAACTAAATCTTTGTAGGCTCTTCAGCTGTGACAGATGGAAGCATCATGTCTTCAGGAATATGCAGTAAAAGGTCATCAATAGACATTGACTCATCATCAGATATAGATGTCTCAATAAGCTTCAGAACCTTGCTCAAGGGTCCTGTGTCTTCAGAGTCAATACCCTTCTCAACTTTCTCCTCTTCTTCCTTCTCCTTCTCAACTGACTCATGATCAGCTTTTTCCTTTTCATCTGTCGTCTCAACTGTCTCCATCACAACAGTATCCTCAGCTATCTCCTTCTCAACTGATTCCTCCTCAACTTTCTCCTTCTCTTTCTCATCCAGATCGGTCTCCTCATCATCTGTTCCCTCCAGCAATATTAATTTCCTTTTAGGTGCTCGGCGTCTTGGAGTGCTAGGGCTCTCAGCTGGTATAACATAAATTGGTACAGCTTCTTGTACCACTGGCACTATCGCAAAATTCTTCTATGTGGGAGCAGCTCTCCCAACAGTTGTCCTCTTCTTCTTTGCAACTGGCTCAGCAGTAGGAGCTGGTCTCCACTTCATTGCTGCCTTAACCACTTTCTCCACTGCTGGCTCATCTGTCGCCTCTTCAGCAGTGATTGACACAGATTTGTTTTTTGCACCGTAAGTTCCAACAGTCTTGATAGTAAGGATCTTCAGAGGTGGGAAAGTCTTCGACTCTCCCAAAGTCAAATCTGGGGCTCCCTGGAGTAGAACACAGATTTGAGCTGCGAACCCCTTTTCTTGTGTTGATGATGGAGTCACCATGTACTTAAGAATGTCGAACAAAAACTTTCCAGTTGATTTTAATACCATAGTGAATGGCTTTCATGAGCAAAAATCATTCGTGGGTTACGGCATCAAACGAACCTGCCTTGGCCGTAACAGTCTTCGCCAAAATATCATTCAACGGCCTGAATTCCACCTTCATCTCCTTTTTCTTGCATGAATTTTTAATCGGTTCACCACTCGTAGAGAAATATTTAATCGTTGTATATATCAACTCCTTAGGCAACTCATTCACAGTCGTCAGTCCTTCTGACGGTAGCTCAAACACACCTGCAAACTGCTATTCAGAAATCTCTGTAAACTTTCCCTGAACGGAGCTTATTACTGCATTCTCTCTCACGAAGGCGTTTACAAAGAAGTTCTCCAGATCTTGTTCATAAATAATGGCAGAACATCCCAAAAAGCCATGAAGTCCAGAAGACTCTAGGGCTTTGAACATAGTGACCATACCTTTGTCAGAGAGACTTAGAACTGAGTCGAAGTTGATCTGCATAGTGTTCTGGATGTATGAGGCGGCCTTTGCAATAGATAGATTGAAGAGATAACGACGAAGAATGCGATAATCTGCAAAGAAAGCACTTGAAAGCACGAGAGTATATTTTCGCAAGGTAAGTGTTAGAAGAAATAATAGAGACGTATAAAAGAGAGAGGAATACTGTGACACCCGAACCCAACGGGGCCACGAGAATTGGGGTAAATAAAAATTTTCGAATAATAGAAGGGCTAAATGATAATTCGCTATAGGCTGTATTTCCTATAACTTGAAAGGAACAAAACAAACGACAAGCTCAAAGATCAGCAGGTACTTAAGTTGCGCTCTAACTGCTAAAAACATTTGCGGAAAAACAGTTTGTATTGATAATTGCAATTTCGATTACAACAGCTGCTATTCTAAGTAAATATACAACCGTTGCTACTGATCTAATACAGTACAATCTATTCAAAACGATACAACTTAGACACGGAAAACGTAGGCCTTGGATAAACACAACGCCACCCATCTGCTGGTTTCAAGTTTCACTTGTTGTTCCTCCACCAGTTGTCGTACCTGCACCATTTTAAAAGCTAGTGAGCCTAAAGGCTCAGCAAGTAAAACCTGAGTAGTAACAATTTCATAAAATGCAGGCAGACCTCTTTTCAATACATATGTTAAGGAACTTCAATAAAAAATGTCATTTTCGTAAACATTTCAGTAAAAATTCAATGGCAGAAACAGGGGATGATAGCCCAGCTTCTCATTAATTTCAATATCATTTTCAGTTGATCATGGCATATAAGTTCTGTGTGGTCCAATTTGCACTTTGGTCAAAATGACTCCCGATATCAGTTTTAGCATATAGCTCATATGAAAGGGCAGTCGACATCTTAGACAACTGCTCACCCTTCTCCTTGGTGACCTTAACTATCTATGCCATAATCTAAAATAGCTTTTGTTCCTTAACAATTCTTTCTTTAAACATTCCTGTAAATCATCGGGTTCCATCATTTTAAACATTTGCTTCCCATTTTAAAACTTTACTGAGTATCGAATTCGACTTTGGAAACATATCGTTGAACTGAAACTGGTGAAAGGAAAACCAGTTGCAAGAAAATGGAACAGCACTTATAAACCTGCTGTTCGCTACTATCGCTAAAAGGAACCAGCTGGAATAAACAGAAACTAGCTGCTAGATCTATTACTAAGACAATCACATTTAAATGAAACGATGTCGTTGAAGTAATCAGCAGATAGGATAACAAGTCTACCTGCTGATAATTTATGACTTAAATAAACGACGTCGTTAGCGCATCGATCAGTCGCAAGGAATGCGCTAATCAATCGGCTGTAAGAAAAGCTCTAACACGTGTATATAAATGAATAGTATCAGTCGCAAGACTAATACCAGCTGAAATGAACAGTACATAAAACGAATAAAGAAACTGCTGAACTATCACAATGGAATGCATCTGCTGGTAAACAGTGCATTTGCTGATTTTATGAAAACAACGCAACTGCTGAACTCTAACAAAGGAAATGCAGCTGCTAAATTTTACAATAACAATGCAGCTGCTGATTTCTAATAAAGGAAATGCAACTGCTGACATTAACAAGAAAATATGCACCTGCTGATAAACAGTGCATCTGCTGGAATTTACGAAGACACTTGAAATATCTAAACAATGATCGCGCTACCAGCCGTCTCCTATTAAACCAGACTTTATACTGATTCAACTAGCAACTACTGATTACACAATCATCAAATTCCGATATTACAACAACAGAAAGAACATTCGTAAACATTATAACAATGCAGCTGCTGAATCTTAACAAGTATATACAGCTGCTGGAACATATCTCGACATTCGTAATATCAAAACAACAACTTATGCAATCAGCCGTTGCCTATCAAACCATACCAATGATTCAACCAGCAACTACCAATTACACAGTTATCAAATTCTGATATTACCGCTACTGCGAGAAGAACATTTATAACATTTCTTGAAATGAATTCGAATCCTCAGTACATTTTAAACATTCATAACTTTCTGGAAAACATACTGGAAGCATTATTAACATCAAAACATCATTTTCGAACCCATCTACCTTTCCTTTTCATGTCTAAATCATTTCAAACATGAACTTTAAACATAACTTAAACATATAGGCAAGAAGATCCATAAAAAAACACAATATATGCTTCAAATTGTGTAGCAAAAGATCAGCTTTTACTTGCCTTAAACAAAGCTTTACGCAACAGCTAATTCCTGCAGAAATCCTCCCTTTGAGCAATGCACGAACTCTTCTGTAATTTCTTTGAAGAACACTTTAAAACTTTTCTTTGCAAATGATGAAAATCTTACTTTGAAAACAGGTTTTTATATGAAAGGGATTTGTGGCAAGCTACTTGTGAAATCAAGCATGACACACCTTTAAAATTTAGTAAAATTCCCTTCCTATCATTTTAGTTTGTAAAACACCAAACCCTCTCCTAAAGAAAGCATTTCACCTTCTTAAAAAATTTTCCAATCGATTTAAAATTCAGCTCGTGCATCGCTCCTTGGAGTCACCTGCTGGAACCAGCCGTAGCGCATCTTACTTGCTGATATCAATAAATCAGCAAACACATAATATTTAAAATTGCCAAAATGACCCATAAGATTAATAAAATGCATAAATGTGGTCCTATGGATTTTGGGGCGTTACAAATACGAAAAGGTACAAGTAAACAGTGTGGATGTGATGTTTCGCATGATGACAACACTCGTATCAATCATCCGATGGCGTGATTAGAATTTGAAAAGGTTTTGAAATTTTAATCCGTACGATTAAAAGTAAAAATCGAAGCGCCATTTTGAATGCATCACAACCGTTGATCTATTTAATATATCAGCTAGGGTACTTTCAGATCATATCACATCTAAGTATCAACTGTATATATGCAAAATATGAATAGATTCAGATCACACGTATTCAGCTGACTCAGCACTTATTAACTCTAATCTGTTGTTCCCCCTCAAGCTGAGGTTCTCCCAATTCTGAAATTTACCAAAGCTGAGGTTTCCCTTCGTTCCGCCTGAACAGAAGATCCAAAGCTGAAGTAAACTAAAGCTGTTCAACCTGCAAAATCTCGCACAGCAATAGATTAAGACAATTCTAAGAGACCAAGGATATTTTGAAAATACGAAAACTTACCGTCTGGTAGAGGTTTTGTGAAGATATCCGCAACTTGCTGATCCGTTGACACATACACTAGTTGGACGTCCTTCTTAAGCATGTGATCTCTTATGAAATGATGCCTTATGTCTATGTGCTTTGTTCTTGAATGCAGCACAGGGTTCTGAGTTATGGCTATCGTACTGGTATTGTCACAGAGAATAGGAGATTCAGAAGCATAAATGCCGTAGTCTTTATGCTGGTGTTGAATCCATAAGATCTGAGCTTAGGAAATAGCATTGGTGTCATGTTGAAGTCAAGCACACTTAAATTCAATATTAATAAAAAGGTAGAAAAATATGTTACACTACTTGCTTTCCCTTAATATAGGAGAAATAGCAGTACTTCTCAGTACTGTAAATTAACATGTTATAATATGCAATAGAATGAATTTTGGAACCAATGTAACTTCCATTCAAAATACCGACATCATTCAAACATTGAAACCCGTACACTATTCAAACCATATTCAGATGTCCTAATACAACAATTAATTAAGTTTAAAATCTTAGCACTTCCAACCATATTGTTGAAGATATTGACCATTGAGAAGCAAGTGTAATCCACCCTCGTATACCTTCCAAATCCCTTTGAAGTCCGCACATCGATCTTTATCTCGATCCCAATCGAAAAGTTCAAAAGTCCCATGTAAGTTCCCCAATCTCAGCTCACACGTCGCGACGCTGTGATGCTTGACGATTATCGGACATGTGAATTTTCGTTGTTGAGAAAAAGAAAGTGCACTGACCCAATATCATCTCCATTTGTATAGCAAAATCTGAATAGATTCAGATCACAAGTATTCAGCCGACTCAGCACTTATTAACTCTAATCTGTTGTTCCCCCTCAAGCTGAGGTTCTCCCAATTCTGAAATTTACCAAAGCTAAGGTTCCCCTTCGTTCCCCCTGAACAGAATATCCAAAGCTGAAGTAAACTAAAGCTGTACAACCTACAATGTCTCGCAAAAAAATAGATTAGGGCAATTCTAAGAGACCAAGGATATTTCGAAAATACGAAAACATAGCATCTGGTAGAGGTTTTGTGAAGATATCAGCAACTTGCTGATCCGTTACATACACCAGTTGGACGTCCTTCTTAAACACGTGATCTCTTATGAAATGATGCCTTATGTCTATGTGCTTTGTTCTTGAATGCAGCACAGGTTTCTGAGTTATGGCTATTGTACTGGTATTGTCACGGAGAATAGGAGCTTCAGAATCATCAATGCCGTAGTCTTTATGCTGGTGTTGAATCCATAAGATCTGAGCACAGCAGCTTCCAGCTGATAGATACGCTGCTTCAACTGTTGACGTAGCAATAGATGTTTGCTTCTTACTGAACCAGGAAATCAGCCGATCTCCCAAAAATGACACGTACCACTTGTGCTTTGCCTATCAATTCGATAACCTGCATAATCTGCATCACTATAACTGATTAGTTGAAAACTGAAGTCTTTGGGATACCAAAGACCCGCATTGGAAGTTCCTTTAAGATATTTTAAAACTCGTTTGACTGCAATGTAATGAGATTGTTTAGGCTCAGCTTGGAATCTAGCACACATACAAACAGCAAACATGATGTCTGGTCTGCTAGCAGTCAAGTAAAGCAATGAGCCAATAATACCGCGATACAAGGATACCTCAATTGAGCTTCATCTTTATCCAGTTTGATTGAAGCACTCATCGGGGCAGCTGCTACTGAACTATTTTCCATTCAAAACTTCTTCAGCAGTTCTTTCGTATACTTATCTTGATTGATGAATATGCCATTCTCAATTTGTCTAACTTGTAAGCCTAGAAAAAATGTCAGCTCTCCCATCATGCTCATCTCGAATTTTTCGTGCATCAACTTAGAAAAATTTTGGCACAATTTGGGGTTAGTTGACCCAAAAATAATATTATCAACGTATCTTTGTACCAATAGAACATGATCATTCTTAACGAATTTAAATAAATTCTTATCAACTGTGCCTATTACAAAGTAATGATCAATAAGGAATTTAGAAAGTGTTTCATACCAAGCTCTGGATGCTTGTTTCAACCCGTATAGAGCTTTATCCAGTTTGTAGACGTGATATGGATATGTATGATTGACGAAGCCAGGAGGTTGTGCAACATAAACTTCCTCAGTCAAGATGTCATTTAAAAAGGAACTCTTTACATCCATTTGAAACACTTTGAAGTCTTTGTATGCAGCATATGCAAGAAACATGCGGATGGCTTCTAATCTGGCTACAGGAGTGAAGGTTTCATCAAAATCTATTCCTTCTAGTTGTCTAAAACCTTGAGCTACCATTCTTGCCTTGTTTAACAATACCATCCTCATTCAGTTTGTTCCTAAAGACTCATTTAGTTCCTATCACTGAATGATTAGTAGGTCGAGGAACTAACTGCCATACATTATTTCTCTTAAATTGGCTAAATTATTCTTGCATAGCATCTATCCAGCTCGAGTCTGCTAAGGCTTCTTCTATCATCTTAGGTTCTATATGCGAAATGAATGCTGAATTGAAGTACTCATGCATAAGCTGGCTTCGTGTGTGAACAGGAGAATGTACTTTACCTATGATATGCTCAGGTGGATGATTTATATTCCAATGAAGATCAGATCCGATTGGATTTTCTCCCTGTTCAGCTTGGATGTCTGTCTATATTGCTTCATTTGATACCAATTGATAACTATTGTTGATAGCTTGTGTATCTGAAGCTGGTCTGGATATCCCTTGATGGATTGTATCATCTGCTTGAGCAGCATCTTGTGCAATAGTTGTTCCATCATCTCCAGCAGCTGGCACACTGGTTGCAATTTGTTCCTGCACTTGGTCAACATTAGTCAAATCAATGACTTCTATTTTACCTGTTAGATCTGCTTGCGCATCATCGTGTGGTGTGTCCATTGCTGCTTGGTTATCAGCTGAATATCTATTCTGTGCCACGTCATCACTTGAGTCATCAAAGCTGGTTGATTCCAGACGTGAACACAAGTCATTTAAGCTCCCAGCTGAATTGGATCGGAAACTAGTTTCGTCGAATACGACGTGAGCTGATTCTTCAACCATCAAGCTTCGGTTGTTAAACACTCTATACGCTTTGCTCACGGCTGACTATCCAAGAAATATACCCGCATCAGATTTAACATCAAAAGCTATTAGATGCTTTTTGCCATTTTTATGAATGAAACATCTGCATCCGAACACCCTGAAATAAGATATGTCAGGTTTTTTGCCACTCCAGATCTCATATGGGGTAACGCCATGATTCTTATTAATCATCGATCTGTTCTGAGTGTAGCAAGTTGTGTTAACTGCTTCAGACCAGAATTTTGGAGAAACACCGGAATTAGCAATCATAGTTCGAGCAGCTTCTTTTTTACTTACGATTTCTGCTCTCGGCTAACTCGTTCTGCTGAGGAGTTCTAGCTGCTGAAAGCTCATGATTTTTTCCAATGTATTCCAGATAAGAGGATAGTTTTTAATTTAAAACTCAGTACCTCTATCACTCATTATCCGGTTGACAAGACAAGATTTATCATTTTGTAAACGTTTTAAAAGCTTTATCAGCATTTCAGCGGTCTAATATTATAAATTTTGAAAAATCATCAACAACAATAACGGTGTATTTGTTCCCCCTAAGCTGGTTACGGAAATAGGACCAAAAAGATCCATATGTAAAAGCTCCAAGCTTCGGGCAGAATGATTACCTCTTTTCTTTTTAAAATTAGAACATATATGTTTTCCCAGCTGACACGCAGAACAAATCTTGTCTTTTCAAAAATTTATTTGGGCATACCAAAAAAAAAATCAAGCTTACTCAGTTTGGCAAGTGTTTTGAAATTCAGATAATTCATTCTCTGGTGCCACACAAGCTTTTGGAAGAGTCAGCTGCTAGGCAAATCTGTTCAGATCCCAGATTCTTTGACCAGTTCACTGTGTAGGTATTCCCCAATCTGTTTCCTACTAATACTGTCAGAACATCTGGATTCTGAACTGTGCACGTGTGCTTTTGAAAGTCAACTGTGTAACCATTGTCACACAGCTGACTTATACTAATAAGATTATAACACAGATTACCAACGAGGAACACATCAGAGATTGAAATGTTATCAAGGGTAAGTTTACCCTTATCCACAGTGTTACGATGTGAGTTGTCACAAAAAAAAATTTTGGCTCCTTTGTGTGGCGTCAGATCTGATAGCAGCTTTGGATTTCCAGTCATGTGCCTCGCACACCCGCTATCCAGATACCATTTGTTTGAGTCCTCCGAAGTTGTGTACCTGTTATCCTGCAATCACCAAAATAAACTTTTGGTACCCAATTTTACTTGGGTCCAGATCGGATTACCCCTTTTGGGACCCATACTTGAATTACCTTAACAGTTTTCCCATTATGGATGTCCACAAGGGTTCATGCAGAAATCTTGTGTGATCTGTTGAGCTTTGGTTTTGTACTTGACCATTCAGATCACGCTTGGAACCTTTACCCATTTAGCCTTCATAGAACCACGCCTTTGCTGGTTCAGAACAGACGACTTAGGTACAGCTTTCGCTTATCCTTCTCAAGTCTGTTCCGTTAGCCAGCTGGGCTTACAGTTCTCAGGCTTGGATGTAACCAATACCGTTTTGGCCCTTATGGTTCAGCTGCCCAATGAACTGATCATTGTACTTGACCGACTCACAAACGTCATGTATCACACTGGCTTTGACAAATTCAGTTTCTTGAATTTATCACCAACCAGATCTGATTGAGTACATGTTTCCTCAGAGATGCTTTCACCAGAGCTGAAAACTAAGCCAGATTTGTCATCTAATGGCTTCTGGGTTTCATGCAACTTTCTTAAGGAAACCTATGACATAGTCCAGGAACTCATCACATGATTTAATCTTTAATTTTTAGATGAGAGCTCACAGGACTTTGCTCTCAAAGAATTATTCTCAATTTTCAGCTTACTCAACTCAGTTTGTAAACTGTCAGATTCCCCATGTGAGACCCGAAAGATTATTGGATTAATTGAGTAAATTAATCGGGTTTTGATAGACCAGATTTGACGTGAGCAGATCTGGGATGGATCAGCCTTGAGCTGGTATGCTGGGTGAGAGTATCGGGTTTCTCTGTATATTTGTGTTAAGAACAGCTCTGGACAGTTGTAGAGTTCTGCGGGGTAGTATTCAGATTTGGAGAGTTGCGAAGTGCAGGTTGGTAACTTCGGCTTTGGCGTTGGTTGATTGTAATCGAGGCTAGTGGTGAAATCTGGTTGTGGCAAAGTATTTTGAGTTCGCTAATGGATATCCTGCGCGGGTAGTGAAACGCCATCGTTTAGAGGAAACCAGATTTGAGATGCGTAAGTTGTTAGCGCTGTGAGAACTGGCCTGGTTCGAGAGTTTGGTGTAGATCGGCTTCGGGTTGTCTAGACCGAAAGGCAGTGCGATGTCGTTTTGGGTATCAGTCAACGCTGGTAAGTGTTGGTGACAGATCTGGTCTTTAGGATCTGGATGTTTTGGTTAGGAGCGATGCGACGCTGTTTAGAGAGACACGTGTATGAATTAATTAGATTGTGGTGCGATGTAGTTTGGTAGTAGCGAGCTAGTGTAGCGTATGGTCCAGATCTAGAGTGTTATTCAGATCTGAGTGGGTATCAGCTTTGAGCCAATGTTGTCGGTGGTTACTATTCATCAGATTTGGGAAGTTTAAGTTGTATTTATAGAGGACTTTGACTGTGGTCTAGAAATTATTTCCCGACACCTAGAAATATTTCCCGTAACCTTACTCTCTCGCGATACCCTAGCTGTGAGACCCGTATATTTTGTATCATATTTTGGGTTTGTAAGAATCTGCATTAAACCAGCTGTGAGTCGATGTGTTTGGAGCAGCCGTCGAAATTGTTTTAGTGTTGAATCCAGCTGCGTGAAGATATCAGGTGTTGCGTGGAGACATCTGTTCGGGTGTTGCATCAGCAGTGAGTAATCGCTTTCAGATGTTATGTACTAGTTGAGGCGCTATAAAACATTTGGAGCAGCAACATGTTTTCAGTAGCGGGTGTTGGTACGTAGTCGTTTGGATTAGTTGGAACGACAGCGTTTTGGTTTAGCGCTAGGACTCAGCTGTTGGGTGTCCGCATATCCAACTACTGATTGAGGGATCAGCTGTTGAGTGAGCGATCAGATGTTGGTTAATCGATCAACATAGGTAGCAGGGGACGTGTCCCTCTGCGACGTCGTTCGATTTAGTTGAGTGTGGTATCGACGTAAGGATTTAGCTGATGCGAGATTCAGATGTTGGTTGGGATATCAGTTGCGATAGCTGATATTTTTCGGTGGATCTGGTTCCCAGTTAGTCAGTTGTAACTTTAAATAGAGGACTTGGTCCTTGCGTTCAATTATTGTTTCCCCGACACTTAGAAATATTTCCCGTGAACCTTATCTTTCCGAGATACCCTAGTTACTGTTCACAGTAACCTTCTTCGTTTCAATCATCTCCCTTGTGTAGTCTGTTAGCATAAGCGTCGGATTTCGCATCCTATCCTAGATTTTTGGGGTAAGTAAAGATTCTGTATTTAAGATTGTTAGAGCTTTTCGTGGTGATAGAAAGGTAGAATTAGCGCTGGTGGAGTCGTAGCTCCCAGCTGCTGTGGTTCTGAGTTGTAGTCCTTGAGCGGTTGCTTGTATTGGCTTAGCAGGTGGTGGATCTGCGTTTCTAGGACTTTCATTGTGGCAATCTGCGTGTGCTAGGCTTAACTCAGAATTTAAGGTATGGATGTTGAGCTTTGTTACAGATATGGGTTGAGCGTGGATTATATGCCTTGCTGTGTATGCTTTTTCCTGTTATTATTATGCATGTGTTATAATATCAGCTGTTGCATTTGCATACACGCATATCCTCCTGTCGAGCTCTGTGTTGTTAGCTATGCCTTGTATTTGATTTGAGCGTACCAGGATGCTGGGCTTAAGGACGAGCGGGTAACTCCCGTATACCTTAAAGCTGCAGGCACGCAGGTAACTCTCGTCCCTCATCTCCCTGCTGGGACTGTTAGCTGCTATGGGCGGAGTGGGTAGCTCCCACACCTAATGAGTGGGCAACAACAGGTTGAGCTATTGTTGCATCTGGTGCAGTATATGTGAGACGAGTGGGTAGCTCCCATATACTCAGTATACATTCCGTGCCCACTGTGACTACTGTCTTTCAGTTGTTTTGCTCCAGCTGTTGAGTTGTTGTTATCCAGCTGTCAAGTTGCTGTTTTGAGATCTCTCGGCTTCCAGCTTTTGGTTGTATTTCGATCTCCTGCATAGCATCTGCATATCTGTCTACTGCTTTTCGTTTTCTGTATTTGTTGCTCTCCGTACTGGGGTTTGACCCCGAGGTTCCTCTGGGGCTGTTGTGTTGTTTCCTGCTTGTTGTACAGGTTTTCCAGGATTCACTGCCTGGCGTGGCTTTGATCTAGCTGGTGGTGCCCCAGGCGGTGGATAGAGTGTCCCAGTTAGCGTATAGCATATTATGTACTAGTGCTGTCAGCTGGGGAATGCCCTGTGCTTTAGCTTTAGTTTCTGTTCTGCTGTAGCTTTGTCAGCTGTTGTATTTTTTTTTTAGTACTTGTAATTGCTGTACTTCGTATTTCATAATGTAAACTGGGATTATTTTAAGTATTGCGCTATTTTAATCGTCAGGCCAAGAGAAAATTTTAAGCCACTATTTATTTCTTCCGCTATGTTTCTGCATGGTTTAACTCTGAGATGTGTATGGGGCCTGACATTTTTGGTATCAGAGCTTAAGCTGGGATAAGCTCGATTTCGTTTGATCACACTCGAGTCTAGGCACAGTGTTGTGTGTTTCTTGTGCATGGCTGTGTGACCTATGTGCTGCATATTTTGTGTGCTGTATCTGTTCTGTGTGATCTCATCCTATTTAGTGTCTTCTTAGATGCCGCCTAGACGTAGGGGTAGAGGTAGAGGACAGTTTTAGGACGAGTCTGGAGGTCAGAACGAGGATCAGCATAGTTTTCCTTCCCATAGACGCGATAGTCGGGTTGAAGAAGAGGTTGACGAGTTGGCAGCCCGCGTGGATAGCATGGAACTGGTGATGGCTAGGTTCCAGCGGATGAGTCTTTAGGTCTTCAATGGGGATGAGTCTAGTGAGGATGCTGACTCTTGGTTGCAGCATATCATGGGTCTATTCAACCGTGTGCAGTACGATGATGAGCTCAAGTTGAGCTTAGCTACCTTCCAGCTGAGGAAAGGTGCGGAGCGTTGGTGGAGAGGCGCTTCGAGGACTTTGGAAGAGACTGGAGTGGGGATTTCGTGGGACAGTTTCTGTGTTGCTTTTCTTCAGGAGTATGTCCTGGAGTCCTACGTGAACGCTCGTGAGCGTGAGTTCGATAACTTGGAGCAGGGAAGTATGTCTGCTAGAGAGTATGCCCGTAGGTTTTCTTCCCTTCTTGCGTATGTGCCGCATGTTGCTGGCCGAGAGAGAGCGAAGAGGACTAATCCTACGTGAACGCTCGTGAGCGTGAGTTCGATAACTTGGAGCAGGGAAGTATGTCTGCTTAGAGAGTATGCCCGTAGGTTTTCTTCCCTTCTTGCGTATGTGCCGCATGTTGCTGGCCGAGAGAGAGCGAAGAGGACTAAGTTTCTTGAAGGGATGAATGAGGAGGTGTATACCTTGGTTTTGTCGAGTAAATCGAAGAGCTATGCAGAGGCTGTGGATAGCGCGATTGATATCAAGGAGGGGTTGAAGAATCGTTGGTCTCGTAGGCCACAGATGGCGCAGAGTAGTCTCCCAGTGATTCAGGGAGCGCAGCCTTCCCCGTCATCCCAATCGTCTCAGCCTTCCCCGCAGCAGCAGTTAGCTCAACAGTCGGGACGCCAGAGGTTTAGGCCTCGTGGTCAACAGTTCAAGAATAAAGGAGGTTCTAGTTCTTCTGGTACTGGTAGTTCAAGCAGCAGTGGCTCCAAGGTGGAGTATTGTGGATTTTGTGGTGGCAGGCACCCTTCGACGCAGTGTACTGGGGTGCAAGGATCGTGTAATGGGCATGGGCACTTTGCGAGAGTGTGTCCATTAGCTGGATCTCAGCAAGCTGCAGCACCACCGCAGGGACGTGGTGGATCGTCTAGAGGTCGTCCTTTTCCTGGACAGCAGCAACAGCAGCAGAGAATAGGGGAGACGCAATTTAGGCCATTTCAGCAGCTTGGTCCGTCGCGTTTCGGACAGTCTTCCCAGTAGCATATCGCTTTTCCCCAGCAAGCCCAAGTGAATGCCATTACTAGGGAGCAGGCGGAGGGCATGCCGAGCGGGGTGATTATAGGTACTTGTCTTGTTTTCGATTATCCTGCACGTGTGTTGTTTGATACTGGTGCATTGCATTCGTTTATTGATGATGCTTTTGTGATTGAGCGTGTCTGTATACCACTGTGTTGTGCGATGTTGTTTCTGTTGCAACTCCCGCTGGCGCGAGCCAACTCTCCTAAGAAGTTGTATTGGACGGCATTCTTAGGTTCGGCGAGAACGTTCTAGTAGCTAACCTGATTAGGATAACATTGTGGGATTTCGACTGTATCGTAGGAATGGACGTTCTGTCTAGTTATAGGGCCTCCGTGGATTGCTTCCATGGGATCGTGCGTTTTAGGCCTCAGTTTGGCGAGAAGTGGAACTTCTACGGCAACGATTCTCAGTCGAAGATTCCGTTGATCTCAGCGATGGAGATGTTCAGCCTATTGTCAGCAGAGAACGCTGGTTTTATGATTTATGCGATGGACGCATCTTCTTCTTCTCGTGTGCAGCTTAGTGACGTTCCAGTGGCACGTCATTTTCTCGATGTGTTTCCGGAGGAGATCCCTGGTTTTCCTCCGAGGCGGGAGATTGACTTCAGCATAGAGCTGGTGCCTGGCACAGCTCCGATTTCTCTAGGACTTTCATTGAGGCAATCTGTGTGTGCTAGGCTTAACTCAGAAGTTAAGGTACGGATGTTGAGCTTTGTTATAGCTATGGGTTGAGCGTGGATTATATGCCTTGCTGTGTATGCTCTTTGCTGTTATTATTGTGCATGTGTTGTAATATCAGCTGTTGCATTTGCATACATGCATATCCTCCTGTCGAGCTCTGTGTTGTTAGCTATGCCTTGTATTCGATTTGAGCGTACCATGATGCTGGGCTTAAGGACGAGCGGGTAACTCCCGTATACCTTAAAGCTGGAGGCGCGTGGGTAACTCCCGTCCCTCATCTCCCTTCTCGGACTGTTAGCTTCTATGGGAGGAGTGGGTAGCTCCCACACCTCATGAGTGGGCAACATCAGGTTGAGCTATTGTTGCATCTGGTGCAGTATACGTGAGACGAGTGGCTAGCTCCCATATACTCAGTATACATTCTCTATTGGATTTGATCCATACTGATGTGTGCGGCCCATTTAGTATCGGTACTAAATACGGTCACACATACTTCATCACCTTTACCGATGATTACTCTAGGTATGGGTACTTGTACTTGATGAAGTACAAGTCTGAATCCTTTGAAAGGTTGAAGGAATTTAAGGCTGACGTAGAAAATCAATTAGGCAAAAGTATTAAGGCACTTCGATCTGATCGAGGTGGTGAATACTTAAGTACTGAGTTTCAAGACTATCTGAGGGAGAATGGGATTCTCTCACAGTGGACCCCTCCGGCCACACCACAGCTCAATGGTGTAGCGGAGCGTCGTAATCGGACCTTGTTGGACATGGTTCGATCTATGATGAGCTTCACTGAGCTTCCTACCTCGTTTTTGGGCTATGCGCTCGAAACGGCGGTAATGTTGTTGAACAATGTCCACACCAAGGCAGTGGATAAGACTCCATATGAGATATGGATGGGCAAACCACCCAAGTACTCATTTATGAGGATTTGGGGATGTCCTGCTTACGTGAAGCAGATAGTGGGAGATAAGCTGGATACGAGATCCATCTTATGCTACTTCATTGGGTATCCAAAGAATTCCATTGGATACTACTTCTACTATCCGAGCGAGACAAAAGTGTTTGTTTCTAGGAATGCCAACTTTATGGAAAGGTAATTTCTACTTGATAGAAAGGGCAAAATAGTAGAACTCGAAGAGGTTCGAGAACCAACTGAAGTACCAAGTGAATCTTCCGCTCCTACTGAGCCAATACCAGAAATGGTCGCACCTAGGAGATCCGAAAGGATTCCTAGAGCTCCTGAGAGATATGGTTTTCTCCTTGAAGATGATCAAGGTGATCAAGTTGTTAGATCTGATCCAAGAACTTTCAAGGAGGCAATTTCCGATGCTGATTCTAACTTATGGCTTGAAGCAATGCAGTCTGAGTTTGACTCAATGCATGCTAACCAAGTTTGGACTCTCGTTGACCCTCCCGAAGGAATTGTTCCTATAGGGTGTAAATGGGTATACAAGAGGAAACTTGGGCCTGATGGCAAGGTAATGACCTACAAGGCACGACTGGTCGCGAAAGGTTACACTCAAAGGCAAGGTGTTGACTATGATGAAACCTTCTCGCCAGTCGCAATGTTCAAGTCAATTAGAATATTGTTAGCCATAGCCGCATGGTACGACTATGAGATATGGCAAATGGATGTGAAAACTGCGTTCCTTAATGGAAACATTAAGGAAGAGATCTATATGATGCAGCCTGAGGGTTTCACATCTGTCGGAAGCGAGCATAAGGTATGCAAGCTTCAGAGATCGATCTACGGTCTCAAACAAGCATCGTGAAGTTGGAACCTGAGATTCGATGAAAAAATTAAGGAATTTGTTTTAATCAAGAATCCCGAGGAGCCATGTGTATATAAGAAGGTAGTTAAAAGCGCTGTGACATTCCTCGTACTTTATGTTGATGACATTCTACTCATTGGGAATGATGTAGGAATGCTACAGTCAACTAAAGTATGGTTGTCTAGTAGATTCTCGATGAAGGACATGGGTGAAGCATCTTATATTCTTGGAATACAGATCTATCGGGATAGATCTAAACGGATGCTCGGACTCACCCAAGCTACCTACATCGACACCGTACTTAAGAGGTTCTCTATGGAAGAGTCCAAGAGAGGACACCTACCTATGTGCCACGGGGTCACTCTATCCAAGTCTATGTGTCCAAAGACTGATGAGGAGATAGAGAATATGGCACGTGTACCATATGCCTCGGCTATAGGTAGTATTATGTATGGCATGATCTAGACTAGACCGGAATTCGCATATGCTCTGAGTGTCATGAGCCGCTACCAGGCCAACCCCGACCAATT
>KQ992531.1:154471-168493 GCA_001598015.1 Dorcoceras hygrometricum | reverse complement strand
TTTTGCACTGGGGTTCTGAAAAATGGTTTTTCAGATCATAATATTCAGTTTCGGAAACTGAGTCGATCGGTCCAATCTGATCAGCGATCGGAGTTACGATGAAGTCGCAGCGATGAATATCGTCATTTGGACCCGGGCCCGTTGGGCCTGTCCAAGTCCATCATTAAGTCTATTTAATTAGACTTAATAACGATGATCTGAAAAATTGTTTTTCACATCATAACATTCAGTTTCGGAAACTGAGTCGATCGGTCCGATCTGATTGGCGATCGGAGTTACGATGAAGTCGCAGCGATGGATATCGTCATTTGGACCCGGGCCCGTTGGGCCGGTCCAAGTCGATCATTAAGTCTATTTAATTAGACTTAATAACTTCATTGTATACACTACACTTCATAACCCTAACCCTAATAGTGCAAACCGCTGCCTCTCCTCTCTAAAAGCGCCGCCGCCGCCGCCTCCACGCGCCGCCGCCGCCGCCGCCTCTTCTTCGCCGGAAATTCGTTTCCGGCCAATTCGACGAGGAGAATCCGTTCGTGCTGATCTCGTCAGTCCTTCTAGTGCAGGCTAATGAAGGAGTCTCGTTTCTGGTCGTGGACCGGATTGGAGATATCTACCACAGTCTACCGAGAAGAGCCGACGTTATTGTAACTACGGTTGGAGCCAGGCACAAGTGCCAGCAAGGTAGTGGTTTTGAACCCCCTATGAATGACGATATTTGTATTGTTGTTTTTCGTATTGATCGTCTCCCGGCTTTTATTCTATGTTCTTCCGCTGCCTCGCCGGGGGGCGGATCCGGATCCCCAACAAAAATGACTCCCGATATCAGTTTTAGCTTATAGCTCATATGAAAAGGCAGTCGACATCTTAGACAACTGCTCACCCTTCTCCTTGGTGACCTTAAATATCTATGCCATAATCTAAAATAGCTTTTGTTCCTTAACAATTCATTCTTTAAACATTCCTGTAAATCATCGGGTTCCATCATTTTAAACATTTGCTTCCCATTTTAAAACTTTACTGAGTATCGAATTCGACTTTGGAAACATATCGTTGAACTGAAACTGGTGAAAGGAAAACCAGTTGCAAGAAAATGGAACAGCACTTATAAACCTGCTGTTCGCTACTATCGCTAAAAGGAACCAGCTGGAATAAACAGAAACCAGCTTCTAGATCTATTACTAAGACAATCGCATTTAAATGAAACGATGTCATTGAAGTAATCAGCAGATAGGATAACAAGACTACCTGCTGATAATTTATGACTTAAATAAACGACGTCGTTAGCGCATCGATCAGTCGCAAGGAATGCGCTAATCTATGTCTATGTGCTTTGTTCTTGAATGCAGCACAGGTTTCTGAGTTATGGCTATTGTACTGGTATTGTCACGGAGAATAGGAGCTTCAGAATCATCAATGCCGTAGTCTTTATGCTGGTGTTGAATCCATAAGATCTGAGCTTAGGAAATAGCATTGGTGTCATGTTGAAGTCAAGCACACTTAAATTCAATATTAATAAAAAGGTAGAAAAATATGTTACACTACTTGCTTTCCCTTAATATAGGAGAAATAGCAGTACTTCTCAGTACTGTAAATTAACATGTTATAATATGCAATAGAATGAATTTTGGAACCAATGTAACTTCCATTCAAAATACCGACATCATTCAAACATTGAAACCCGTACACTATTCAAACCATATTCAGATGTCCTAATACAACAATTAATTAAGTTTAAAATCTTAGCACTTCCAACCATATTGTTGAAGATATTGACCATTGAGAAGCAAGTGTAATCCACCCTCGTATACCTTCCAAATCCCTTTGAAGTCCGCACATCGATCTTTATCTCGATCCCAATCGAAAAGTTCAAAAGTCCCATGTAAGTTCCCCAATCTCAGCTCACACGTCGCGACGCTGTGATGCTTGACGATTATCGGACATGTGAATTTTCGTTGTTGAGAAAAAGAAAGTGCACTGACCCAATATCATCTCCATTTGTATAGCAAAATCTGAATAGATTCAGATCACAAGTATTCAGCCGACTCAGCACTTATTAACTCTAATCTGTTGTTCCCCCTCAAGCTGAGGTTCTCCCAATTCTGAAATTTACCAAAGCTAAGGTTCCCCTTCGTTCCCCCTGAACAGAATATCCAAAGCTGAAGTAAACTAAAGCTGTACAACCTACAATGTCTCGCAAAAAAATAGATTAGGGCAATTCTAAGAGACCAAGGATATTTCGAAAATACGAAAACATAGCATCTGGTAGAGGTTTTGTGAAGATATCCGCAACTTGCTGATCCGTTGACACATACACTAGTTGGACGTCCTTCTTAAGCATGTGATCTCTTATGAAATGATGCCTTATGTCTATGTGCTTTGTTCTTGAATGCAGCACAGGTTTCTGAGTTATGGCTATTGTACTGGTATTGTCACGGAGAATAGGAGCTTCAGAATCATCAATGCCGTAGTCTTTATGCTGGTGTTGAATCCATAAGATCTGAGCTTAGGAAATAGCATTGGTGTCATGTTGAAGTCAAGCACACTTAAATTCAATATTAATAAAAAGGTAGAAAAATATGTTACACTACTTGCTTTCCCTTAATATAGGAGAAATAGCAGTACTTCTCAGTACTGTAAATTAACATGTTATAATATGCAATAGAATGAATTTTGGAACCAATGTAACTTCCATTCAAAATACCGACATCATTCAAACATTGAAACCCGTACACTATTCAAACCATATTCAGATGTCCTAATACAACAATTAATTAAGTTTAAAATCTTAGCACTTCCAACCATATTGTTGAAGATATTGACCATTGAGAAGCAAGTGTAATCCACCCTCGTATACCTTCCAAATCCCTTTGAAGTCCGCACATCGATCTTTATCTCGATCCCAATCGAAAAGTTCAAAAGTCCCATGTAAGTTCCCCAATCTCAGCTCACACGTCGCGACGCTGTGATGCTTGACGATTATCGGACATGTGAATTTTCGTTGTTGAGAAAAAGAAAGTGCACTGACCCAATATCATCTCCATTTGTATAGCAAAATCTGAATAGATTCAGATCACAAGTATTCAGCCGACTCAGCACTTATTAACTCTAATCTGTTGTTCCCCCTCAAGCTGAGGTTCTCCCAATTCTGAAATTTACCAAAGCTAAGGTTCCCCTTCGTTCCCCCTGAACAGAATATCCAAAGCTGAAGTAAACTAAAGCTGTACAACCTACAATGTCTCGCAAAAAAATAGATTAGGGCAATTCTAAGAGACCAAGGATATTTCGAAAATACGAAAACATAGCATCTGGTAGAGGTTTTGTGAAGATATCCGCAACTTGCTGATCCGTTGACACATACACTAGTTGGACGTCCTTCTTAAGCATGTGATCTCTTATGAAATGATGCCTTATGTCTATGTGCTTTGTTCTTGAATGCAGCACAGGTTTCTGAGTTATGGCTATTGTACTGGTATTGTCACGGAGAATAGGAGCTTCAGAATCATCAATGCCGTAGTCTTTATGCTGGTGTTGAATCCATAAGATCTGAGCTTAGGAAATAGCATTGGTGTCATGTTGAAGTCAAGCACACTTAAATTCAATATTAATAAAAAGGTAGAAAAATATGTTACACTACTTGCTTTCCCTTAATATAGGAGAAATAGCAGTACTTCTCAGTACTGTAAATTAACATGTTATAATATGCAATAGAATGAATTTTGGAACCAATGTAACTTCCATTCAAAATACCGACATCATTCAAACATTGAAACCCGTACACTATTCAAACCATATTCAGATGTCCTAATACAACAATTAATTAAGTTTAAAATCTTAGCACTTCCAACCATATTGTTGAAGATATTGACCATTGAGAAGCAAGTGTAATCCACCCTCGTATACCTTCCAAATCCCTTTGAAGTCCGCACATCGATCTTTATCTCGATCCCAATCGAAAAGTTCAAAAGTCCCATGTAAGTTCCCCAATCTCAGCTCACACGTCGCGACGCTGTGATGCTTGACGATTATCGGACATGTGAATTTTCGTTGTTGAGAAAAAGAAAGTGCACTGACCCAATATCATCTCCATTTGTATAGCAAAATCTGAATAGATTCAGATCACAAGTATTCAGCCGACTCAGCACTTATTAACTCTAATCTGTTGTTCCCCCTCAAGCTGAGGTTCTCCCAATTCTGAAATTTACCAAAGCTAAGGTTCCCCTTCGTTCCCCCTGAACAGAATATCCAAAGCTGAAGTAAACTAAAGCTGTACAACCTACAATGTCTCGCAAAAAAATAGATTAGGGCAATTCTAAGAGACCAAGGATATTTCGAAAATACGAAAACATAGCATCTGGTAGAGGTTTTGTGAAGATATCAGCAACTTGCTGATCCGTTACATACACCAGTTGGACGTCCTTCTTAAACACGTGATCTCTTATGAAATGATGCCTTATGTCTATGTGCTTTGTTCTTGAATGCAGCACAGGTTTCTGAGTTATGGCTATTGTACTGGTATTGTCACGGAGAATAGGAGCTTCAGAATCATCAATGCCGTAGTCTTTATGCTGGTGTTGAATCCATAAGATCTGAGCACAGCAGCTTCCAGCTGATAGATACGCTGCTTCAACTGTTGACGTAGCAATAGATGTTTGCTTCTTACTGAACCAGGAAATCAGCCGATCTCCCAAAAATGACACGTACCACTTGTGCTTTGCCTATCAATTCGATAACCTGCATAATCTGCATCACTATAACTGATTAGTTGAAAACTGAAGTCTTTGGGATACCAAAGACCCGCATTGGAAGTTCCTTTAAGATATTTTAAAACTCGTTTGACTGCAATGTAATGAGATTGTTTAGGCTCAGCTTGGAATCTAGCACACATACAAACAGCAAACATGATGTCTGGTCTGCTAGCAGTCAAGTAAAGCAATGAGCCAATAATACCGCGATACAAGGATACCTCAATTGAGCTTCATCTTTATCCAGTTTGATTGAAGCACTCATCGGGGCAGCTGCTACTGAACTATTTTCCATTCAAAACTTCTTCAGCAGTTCTTTCGTATACTTATCTTGATTGATGAATATGCCATTCTCAATTTGTCTAACTTGTAAGCCTAGAAAAAATGTCAGCTCTCCCATCATGCTCATCTCGAATTTTTCGTGCATCAACTTAGAAAAATTTTGGCACAATTTGGGGTTAGTTGACCCAAAAATAATATTATCAACGTATCTTTGTACCAATAGAACATGATCATTCTTAACGAATTTAAATAAATTCTTATCAACTGTGCCTATTACAAAGTAATGATCAATAAGGAATTTAGAAAGTGTTTCATACCAAGCTCTGGATGCTTGTTTCAACCCGTATAGAGCTTTATCCAGTTTGTAGACGTGATATGGATATGTATGATTGACGAAGCCAGGAGGTTGTGCAACATAAACTTCCTCAGTCAAGATGTCATTTAAAAAGGAACTCTTTACATCCATTTGAAACACTTTGAAGTCTTTGTATGCAGCATATGCAAGAAACATGCGGATGGCTTCTAATCTGGCTACAGGAGTGAAGGTTTCATCAAAATCTATTCCTTCTAGTTGTCTAAAACCTTGAGCTACCATTCTTGCCTTGTTTAACAATACCATCCTCATTCAGTTTGTTCCTAAAGACTCATTTAGTTCCTATCACTGAATGATTAGTAGGTCGAGGAACTAACTGCCATACATTATTTCTCTTAAATTGGCTAAATTATTCTTGCATAGCATCTATCCAGCTCGAGTCTGCTAAGGCTTCTTCTATCATCTTAGGTTCTATATGCGAAATGAATGCTGAATTGAAGTACTCATGCATAAGCTGGCTTCGTGTGTGAACAGGAGAATGTACTTTACCTATGATATGCTCAGGTGGATGATTTATATTCCAATGAAGATCAGATCCGATTGGATTTTCTCCCTGTTCAGCTTGGATGTCTGTCTATATTGCTTCATTTGATACCAATTGATAACTATTGTTGATAGCTTGTGTATCTGAAGCTGGTCTGGATATCCCTTGATGGATTGTATCATCTGCTTGAGCAGCATCTTGTGCAATAGTTGTTCCATCATCTCCAGCAGCTGGCACACTGGTTGCAATTTGTTCCTGCACTTGGTCAACATTAGTCAAATCAATGACTTCTATTTTACCTGTTAGATCTGCTTGCGCATCATCGTGTGGTGTGTCCATTGCTGCTTGGTTATCAGCTGAATATCTATTCTGTGCCACGTCATCACTTGAGTCATCAAAGCTGGTTGATTCCAGACGTGAACACAAGTCATTTAAGCTCCCAGCTGAATTGGATCGGAAACTAGTTTCGTCGAATACGACGTGAGCTGATTCTTCAACCATCAAGCTTCGGTTGTTAAACACTCTATACGCTTTGCTCACGGCTGACTATCCAAGAAATATACCCGCATCAGATTTAACATCAAAAGCTATTAGATGCTTTTTGCCATTTTTATGAATGAAACATCTGCATCCGAACACCCTGAAATAAGATATGTCAGGTTTTTTGCCACTCCAGATCTCATATGGGGTAACGCCATGATTCTTATTAATCATCGATCTGTTCTGAGTGTAGCAAGTTGTGTTAACTGCTTCAGACCAGAATTTTGGAGAAACACCGGAATTAGCAATCATAGTTCGAGCAGCTTCTTTTTTACTTACGATTTCTGCTCTCGGCTAACTCGTTCTGCTGAGGAGTTCTAGCTGCTGAAAGCTCATGATTTTTTCCAATGTATTCCAGATAAGAGGATAGTTTTTAATTTAAAACTCAGTACCTCTATCACTCATTATCCGGTTGACAAGACAAGATTTATCATTTTGTAAACGTTTTAAAAGCTTTATCAGCATTTCAGCGGTCTAATATTATAAATTTTGAAAAATCATCAACAACAATAACGGTGTATTTGTTCCCCCTAAGCTGGTTACGGAAATAGGACCAAAAAGATCCATATGTAAAAGCTCCAAGCTTCGGGCAGAATGATTACCTCTTTTCTTTTTAAAATTAGAACATATATGTTTTCCCAGCTGACACGCAGAACAAATCTTGTCTTTTCAAAAATTTATTTGGGCATACCAAAAAAAAAATCAAGCTTACTCAGTTTGGCAAGTGTTTTGAAATTCAGATAATTCATTCTCTGGTGCCACACAAGCTTTTGGAAGAGTCAGCTGCTAGGCAAATCTGTTCAGATCCCAGATTCTTTGACCAGTTCACTGTGTAGGTATTCCCCAATCTGTTTCCTACTAATACTGTCAGAACATCTGGATTCTGAACTGTGCACGTGTGCTTTTGAAAGTCAACTGTGTAACCATTGTCACACAGCTGACTTATACTAATAAGATTATAACACAGATTACCAACGAGGAACACATCAGAGATTGAAATGTTATCAAGGGTAAGTTTACCCTTATCCACAGTGTTACGATGTGAGTTGTCACAAAAAAAAATTTTGGCTCCTTTGTGTGGCGTCAGATCTGATAGCAGCTTTGGATTTCCAGTCATGTGCCTCGCACACCCGCTATCCAGATACCATTTGTTTGAGTCCTCCGAAGTTGTGTACCTGTTATCCTGCAATCACCAAAATAAACTTTTGGTACCCAATTTTACTTGGGTCCAGATCGGATTACCCCTTTTGGGACCCATACTTGAATTACCTTAACAGTTTTCCCATTATGGATGTCCACAAGGGTTCATGCAGAAATCTTGTGTGATCTGTTGAGCTTTGGTTTTGTACTTGACCATTCAGATCACGCTTGGAACCTTTACCCATTTAGCCTTCATAGAACCACGCCTTTGCTGGTTCAGAACAGACGACTTAGGTACAGCTTTCGGCTTATCCTTCTCAAGTCTATTTGTTAGCCAGCTGGGCTTACAGTTCTCAGGCTTGGTGTAACCAATACCATTTTTGGCCTTATGGTTCAGCTGTCCATTGAACTGATCATCGTACTTGACTGAATCACAAACGTCATGTATCACACTAGCTTTGACAAAATTCATTTTCTTGAATTTATCACCATCCAGATCTGATTGAGTACATGTTTCCTCAGATTTGCTTTCACCTAAGCTAAAACCTGAGCCAGATTTGTTATCTAATGTCTTCTGGGTTTTATGCAGCTTTCTTAAGGAAATCGAAGACTTAGTCCAGGAACTCATCATATGATTTAATCTTTCATTTTCAGATGAGAGCTCACAGGACTTTGCTCTCAAGAATCATCCTCAATTTTCACCTTACTCAACTCAGTTTGTAAACTGTCAGATTCCCCAAGCTGAGCAGTGCTTGGTTAAATTGAATTTTTTTTCAAACCATTGTTTTCATCTTTAATTTACTCGAATGTCTGAGACATATTTCTGTACTCATGGACCATTTCATTGAGTGCTTTGATGAGGTCCTCTCGTTTAAATTCACTATTAGAGAAGTCGAATACCTCATCATCAGTGGTCTGGTTGGCCATCAAGAAGTGGACTTCTTCTTGCTCACTCTCAGTTGATAAGCTGCTTGATGTTGTTTCAGAATCTTAGTCCGCCCATTTGCTGTTGCTTTCCTCAGCAACAAGTATCTTCCGGTCATTCTTCTTATTGGGCCTCTTCTAAATTCTGTTTCTCCTTCTTTCTATGGACCGTTTGTCATCTTTATTAGGCTTCTTGCAATCAGCTTCATAATGCCCTGTGTCAGGCCCAGTGCTCTAATACATAGATCAGATACTCAAATAAGCACAATTACGCAGAAGCATTAAGATTTGGGCTTAAAAGAAAATTTTCGAATTGGGCCTTATCCAAAATATCATTCAAATAAGTTCATAATCAAAATAAGGGTTTTAACTCAAAAATCCAACAATCATCAAAACATAATAAAATATAGATCCCCGAGTACATAATAATACATAATCACACAGGGCATCCTCTAGTTCAATACATAGTATAATAACTGGTACTCGGAACGGGGATCTACCAGCTGACGTTTCCACTCAGTCCAGCTGGATTACCTGAAGATCATGCAAAGGCCAACACAGACCAAGAAGTCCAAAAACAGGGAAAATAAACGAGGTCAAACCTCAGTACAAAGAGCACTCATACAACAGCAATTCATAAAACAAGCAATATTTCAAGTCATGATATGCATGAGGGTACCAAGAACAATCGGTAATCAAGGCCAACGACTCAGCTGGAAATTCAAATCTCAATTGAGCCTCAACACCACGCACAGCCAATCAGCCAGTGAAAATCATCGATCTGTGATCTTCAGGTGTGACAATCGGCCGACCATCATAGCCCAGTGGTATTCAGGCGCGACAACTCAGTCGGCCACCACCTCGATGATAGCATTGGACCTTTCAGGCGAGACAACTCAGCCGGCTGATCACAACGCTAGCTCAATTCGGGCATCAATAAAATTCAGGCTCAATATATCATGCCAAGCAATATCAATTCACTAACATACATAATGACACGCAAACAGAACAGATAATCAAATCACAGTCGGGCAAATCTGTTCACACGTAAACACTCATCAAACATTCTCAACACTTTGGAAATATTCTCATGCTTACGCCTATGTTGTTTAAATAAGCTCATATCCGTACCTTAAATCTTAGATTCTACCTCGACAGATTTCACTTAGGCTCAACACCAAAGCCCTCTAAATACCTCTGCCTCACCATCTCATGGTGAAACACAACAAGAACTGCTCGAATGCTTAAATCTGTCAAGATATCTCATAAATAAGCTCAATTCTAAGCTCATACAGCTTACAGCTTAAAGCCGCGTAGCCTAAAACAGTTGCCTCAACTCTACCGAGCACTATCAAGCTCTAAATCGAAGCTTAGATCAGTAAGAAATCACTTACCCAAAGCTGCTCAAGAACGAAAGAACCACTGGACAACAATCGCGAAGATATCGAACTATGCAACTACTTCCCGCTCTCTCAACTCATCGATCCAAGTATCCAAACTGGTATCAATTGAAATCCCTAAGGAAGATGAGCTCAGCGCCACCGATCTTGCTCCAAACGATGGCGTAAATCGATGGCAATCAATGGAAAAGGGGTTCAAATGAACAGTAAGGGTTTCGAAGCTCTTGGAAAGAAGATAAGAAATATCGGGTTCGAAATCGACTAAGTGTTGCTCGACACTTATATTTAAATCTCCCAGTCAAAGCTAAAGTGAAAGTGAATCACTCAAATCTGGACGCTACCTTAGATCTGGGCGCCATCTCAAATCTTAGCGCTAACTCAGATCTGACTCTACTACGCTATACGCGCGCGTGTTCACCAAACAACGTCGCTTAGGAGTCCCGCTCCAAACAAACAGATCTCGCAACAAAGGCCCGCTCGCGAACATGGAGACCAGGTTAAATCTGAAATTCATGGACCGTACCGGTCTACACCAAAACTCATGAACCGAACCGGTCCACACAGTACCGTTGACCAACACTTGACTTCCCCAAATAGACACGCACATCTGCTCACTCCCACTGAACAAATTTCACTCAACCAGCGTCAAATCTGATATGCGCTAAACGACGTCGCATCTAGTATTCGCTAAATGGCGTCGCATCAACACATTCCCACTAGCGCCAACACAATTAACCAAAACGACATCGTATCACCCCCCCCCACGCTCGGGGCAAGCCGCTCATACGCGCGTAGGCCAGATCTCACTCAAATCTGAAGGCAACGAATCGGTCTACTCAAACCGATCCTCACAGCGCCTCTAATTCATTCGCGCTAGATATTCTCCAAATCTGATATCTTCTTGAACCAAACGCAATGCGATACAAAATTAGATGATTCTCGAATAAAATCTACCCAAATCCGCTTACACAATTCTGATCTGTTCTACATCAAAGCTGCCTATCACCAATCAGATCAACCCCAAATCCTTCAAATGTGAAAACCCGATGATTAACATCTCCCTTGGTTAATCCCTATCCAGATCTGATTATTTTCATTAATCACCAATTAATATATTTCTACTCCTTACACTCTCCCAATCTAGAAAAGGATTTCGTCCTTGAAATCAGCTAACAACCACATATCATAACCAAGAAACACAAAATCTAGACACAAAACTATCCAGCATATCTCAATGCTTAACAAAAACCACTATTCAAGAATACAAAACACACAAACATGCAAGCAACAAGCTAGAAAATTACCTGGAATGATATTTTCAATGCTCAAACAGATGAGGCCACTCTTGTATCATCTTTTATTCAACTTCACAGGTAGCTTCCTCTCTGCCATGCTTACTTCATTGGACCATCACCAACGGTGTAGTCTTGTTCCTCGCTGCTTCTCCTTTCTATCCAGAATCTGCACTGGATATTTGACATAACTCAGGGTCTGATCCAGCTCCACTTCATCAGTTCTCGGCACATGGGACGGATCTGGCTCGTATTTTCTCAGCATAGATACATGAAACACATCACTAACTCAGCAGGCAATCGCAATATGTATGCCAGAGTTCCAATCCTCTCAACAATCTCGAAGGTACAAACAAATCTAGGAGCTAATTTACCCTTAAGTCTGAATCTCATCATTCTCTTGAAAGGAGAAACTTTAAAAAATACTCGATCCCCAACCTCAAATTCTAAGGGTCTGCGCCTTTTGTTCGCATAACTCACATGAAGATATTGTGCAGCTTTCATTCTGTTCCGAATCAGCTCCACCTGATCCTTCATATGCTGCACAAACTCAGGAGTAGACAACTATCTTTCTCCAACTTCTTCCCAGAAGATCGGCGATCTACACTTACGAGCATACAAAGCTTCGAGTGGGGCCATCCCCATAGCCACTTGGTAGCTATTGTTATAAGAGAATTCAACCAAGGACAAATAATCCTGCCAGATACCACTGAAATCCATCACTATAGCTCGCAGCATATCCTCCAAAATATGAATGGTCCTCTCAGATTGGCCATCTTTCTATGGGTGATAAGCTGTACTCATGGCCAATATCGAACCCAACGCTTCCTGTAAGCTCTTCCAAAATCGGAAAGTAAATCTTAGATCTCTATCAAACACTATCAAAACCGACACTCCATGCAATCTAACCACATGGTCAATTTACAGTCTCGCCATCTTCTTCATGGAACACCTCACATCATAGGGAATGAAATGGCTTGCTTCGAAAGTCTATCAATCACAACCCAAATCACATCGCATCCCTATGCGATCGCGGAAAGTGAGTCACAAAATCCATGGCGACGTGTTCCCAATTCCATTGAGGCACTTCTAAACTCTGTAGCAATCCACCAGGTCTCATTCTCTCAGCCTTGACCTGTCATCGAGCTACAAATCCGGAAATATCATTTCTCATGCCTTCTCACCAGTAGTGAGACTTCAAGGCATGATATATCTTCTTCTCATTCAGATGTACATTGTAACGACTGCAATGGGCCTCATTCAAGATGGTTTCCTTCAGATCAATCAAATTCGGGACAACCAATCTATCACGAAATCTCAGACATCCATCAGAAGCAACAGTAAAATCCTCTGACTGAGCATTTTGGGCTTTAATCTTCAACTCATGAATATACGGGTTAGTTCATTGTGCTGCTCTAATGTCTGCAACAATCAGTGGTTCAATCTGAAGAGAAGAAACCACAAAGTACTGATCCTATGGCTGAAAATTCCATCCAGAAGTCCCCAAATCCTCATGGACAACGGATATACTCATCGACGTCAATATCGTAGGCTGGGCTTTCCTACTCAAAGCATCTGCCAATAAGTTCATCCGCCCAGGCTGATATTGAATGTCACAGTCAAAATCCTTAAGCAACTCCATCCAACGACGTTGCCTCATATTCAGATCTGACTGAGTGAAGATTCAAGATCTTGTGGTCCGTATACACCACAAACTGCTCACCATACAAGTAATGACGCCAAATCTTCAACACAAAAACAATGGCGGCCAACTCTAGATCATGAACGGGGTATCTCGTCTCATAGGGCTTCAACTATCGAGACGATAAGCTATCACGTGCCAGTTCTGCATCAAAACACAACCCAGACCATTCAGAGAAGCATCAGAACAAACGACAAAACCTCCAAACAATGGCGGCCAACTCTAGATCATGAACGGGGTATCTCGTCTCATAGGGCTTCAACTATCGAGACGATAAGCTATCACGTGCCAGTTCTGCATCAAAACACAACCCAGACCATTCAGAGAAGCATCAGAACAAACGACAAAACCTCCACAACCCGAAGGCAAAGCCAACACAAGAGCAGTAGTCAACTTCTCCTTGAGCAACTGGAAACTCATCTCACATTCATCTATCCATAGAAATCTTCTATCCTTCTGGGTCAACTGCGTCATCGGCTTGGCTATTGAAGAAAAACCCTCAATGAAACGTCTGTAATAGCCATCCAAACCCAAAAAACCACGGATCTCGGAAACATTCCTAGGTCGCTCCCAGTTAAGAACTGCTTCGACCTTACTAGGATCCACTGAAATACCCTCTGCAGATATGACATGACCCAAAAATATTACTCTATCCAATCAGAATTCACACTTTCTGAACTTCGCGTACAGTTTTGAGTCTCTCAGTTTCTGCAACACCAATCTCAAGTGTTCCTTATGCTCTCTGAAATTCCTCGAATACACCAGGATTGTTAGAGTAGATGCCCAACTAGCCAACTTGTGGCGTGTGGGTTTATAGACTCTTGTATTTGACAGTATTTATATATGATATTCGCATTTATTTATGGCATTCTTTACTTTCATTGTGTTGTATGATGATTAACAATTGCGTTGAGTAAAGACCTAGAATGCGCTATAGTGTATGTTAGATGTGATAGTGGGTATGACGGCTATCATGAAACACATCTAATAGTCACTGTGTATTCTGAATTAGTTCCTAGTCGATTGGGCCATCAAAATGAGGATAAGGCCGCCCGAGATTGAGACTAGTATCTGCGATGCGAAGTACCATGTTTCATTGGTAGGGAACATTGTGATGTTCTGAGCATGCAGATAGATAGT
>KQ992531.1:74857-97204 GCA_001598015.1 Dorcoceras hygrometricum | reverse complement strand
GTCGCATATGCTCTGAGTGTCACGAGCCGCTACCAGGCCAACCCCGTCCAATTGCATTGGAAGGCTGTGAAGGATATTCTTAAGTACTTACGAAGGACTAAGAATATGTTCATGGTCTATGGGGGTGGTGAACTGAAACTAGAAGGCTACACTGACTCTAGCTTCCAGTGTGACGTGGATGATTCAAAGTCAACCTCTGGATTTGTATTCATGCTCAATGGTGGTGCTGTCTCTTGGAAGAGTTCCAAGCAAGACACCATCGCGGATTCAACCACTGAGGCTGAGTACATCGCAGCATCAGCTGCTGCTAAGGAGGCGGTTTGGATAAGGAATTTCGTCCAAGAGTTGGGCGTCATTCCTGATGGAGTTGGTCCAGTCCTGGTGTACTGCGACAACACGGGTGCCGTTGCGCAAGCAAAGGAGCCTAGGTCTCACCAAAGATCCAAACATATACTAAGGAAATACCACATAATCCGGGATATTGTGGCTAGAGGTGACATAGCAGTTGAGAGAGTCGCCTCTGCGGACAACGTTGCTGATCCACTTACGAAGCCCTTGCCAGGACCGTTGTTTGAAAAACATAGCGAAAAAATGGGACTGCGTCTGATGAGTAGTTTGATTTAGGGCAATTGGGAGATTGTTAGAGTAGATGCCCAACTAGCCAACTTGTGGCGTGTGGGTTTATAGACTCTTGTATTTGACAGTCTTTATATATGATAATCGAATTTATTTATGGCATTCTTTACTTTCATTGTGTTGTATGATGATTAACAATTGCGTTGAGTAAAGACCTAGAATGCGCTATAGTGTATGTTAGATGTGATAGTGGGTATGACGGCTATCATGAAACACATCTAATAGTCACTTTGTATTCTGAATTAGTTCCTAGTCGATTGGGCCGTCAAAATGAGGTTAAGGCCGCCCGAGCTCGAGACTAGTATCTGCGATGCGAAGTACCATGTTTCATTGGTAGGAAACACTGTGATGTTCTGAGCATGCAGATAGATAGTGACCTGGTGATCTATCGAACTACCCTCGTTCGGACTTTCCAAGTGGTTACCATTTGTCGAGTGGACAAGTTCGAGGTCTTGGTTGTACTGATTAGTCCTCACGACTCGAAACGTCATTGAAACTCTACATGATAGGCGTCTCACTTTGACCCGTTTGCCGAATCACTTGGGTTAGGCGGCGGGATTGGGTGAGGCCCCGATGCATGTATGAGTCGATGCATCGTTGTCGAGGATTCACCGCTCGCAGACATGTGTGGATATCCTATGCTATCTGAGGGGATAATAGTGTGTGAATCTCTGGCCAGAGTACTAGAAGTGTTTTAGGTAAATGGGTTTACCTAGTTACACTCGCGATGTCACTATTCGATCTCCAAGATGTATGCATAGCTATCGGATCTTTAGCGACTCTCGATTTACCAATGATCGTTGATCTGATCGGGATATATGGATTGAAAGGACCGTACTGTACGCTAACCACGACCAACTGGTTCTTGCAGGCACTATCAGTGATACCTAGAGGATCATGGGGCGATGTTGCTAGACGCTCTTACCATGATCCGATGGGCAAGTCCGGAATTGTGATTCCGGAGCCACAATGGTTGTGGGCCCACGGCTAGCTGTATCCCTGAACCATTGAGGGTCACACAAGTACTGGATTCGAGATTCCCGCACGGATACTGAGCTCAATGTGTTGAGCGTAGGAGGAGGATTTTTGGAAGTTAGACTTCCTAAAAGTCAACAGGGGTCAAATCGTGATTTCCCGCTGTTGAGGGGCAAAACTGTCATTTGGACTAGGTAATCTTAAAAATCGTTTTTCGCATCATAATATTCAGTTTTGGAAACTGAACCGATCGGTCCGATTTGTTTGACGATCGGAGTTATGATGAAACCGTGGTGATTTAAATGAACCGAATGTTCATATAGGACTTGGGCCTGAACCAAGTCCAATGGGCCGGTTCAAGCCCATCTACCAACTTTATTAATAAAGATGGTTAGGGTTTAAGGAGACAACACAACTAATTGCATAACTAAACCTAGCTCCTAAGTGCGCCGCCCCTCCTCCCAAAACATCCCCCTCCGCCGCGCCGCCTCCCACGCGCCGCTGCTCGCCGGCCCACGCGCCGCCCGCCGTTGATTGATCAGACTTGCTCCGATCAGTTTTTCGAGGAGGATCCGTCCGCGTTGATCTTGTCAGGCCTTCTAGTGCAGGCTGACGAAGGAGTCTCCCTTCCGGTCGTGGACCTGATTGACGAATCTACCGCCGCCTACCGAGAAGAGCCAGTCTCCTTGCGATTCTGGTTGGAGCCAGGCGCCTGTCGCCAGCAAGATAACTGACTAAACGCCCTATGAATGGTTCATAGTTTGCAGTAGATTTTAATTGTATTGAACGTTTCTCGGCCTAATTTTATTCTTCCGCTGCCTCGCCGGGAGACGGGATCCGGATCTGCCACCGCTACCCAACAAGGATATCATCTATGAAGACAATCACAAAACGATCAATGTACTCACTAAAGACGTGATTCATCCGATCCATGAACATAGCAGGAGCATTCGTCAATCCAAATGGCATCACCAGAAACTCATAATGCCCGTATCTAGTCCTAAAAGCCGTCTTCACCACATCAGCATCTCTAACCTGCAACTGATGATAACCAGATCGCAGATCGATCTTATAGTACACTTCCGATCCCTGCAACTGACCAAACAAGTCATCAATCCTCGGAAAAGGATACTTGTTCTTGATCGTCGCTTTATTCAACTATCGAAAATCAACACACATCCTCATAGATCCATCCTTCTTCTTCACGAAAAGAATCGGAGCTCCCCAAGGTGACATACTCGGCCTAATGAACGCCTTTTCTAAAATATCATGCAACTCGTCCTTGAGTTCCTTCAACTCAGCTGGAGCCAAGCGATACGGAGCTCTCGAAATCGAGGCTGTCCCTGGCACCAACTCAATACTGAAATCAATTTCTCATCGCGGAGGGAATCCAGAAATCTCATCCGGAAACACATCTGGGAACTCTTGAGCAATTGGGACATCACTAAACTCTATCCGTGATTCTCGGGAAACTTCAAGGGCATAAATCATAAACCCAGAATTCTCTAACAACAACAGGCTGAACATCTCCATGGAAGACACTAGTAGGATCTTTGATCTCTATTCAACACCGTAGAAATCCCACTTCTCTCCAACTTGAGGTCTAAACCTCACCACACCATGGAAACAATCTACAGTCGATATATAGCTGGACAACACGTCCATACCCAAGATACAATCAAAATATCTAATTTCCAAAAAAATCAGTTTAGTCACCAACACATTCTCATCAAATCTAATCACACAATTCAAAACCTCTTCTTGGGACATCAACCACACACCAGCAGGAGTAGAAACAGATACAACATCACACAGTGGGGTAACACTCGACCCACACTCATGCACAAACAAATCAGAGATAAAAGATTTTGATGCTCCTGTATCAAACAAAACCCGTGCAGGAAAATCAAAGCTAGAACAAGTACCTGCAATAACTCCTCCAGGCATATCATAAGCTTGCTATCCCGTCAAGGCATTCACCTGAGCTTGCTGCGGTCTCGTAAACTGAGGTCTAGAAGATCCTCCAAACCTAGACGGTTCTCGTGGTTGGAAACCTGATAGTTGGGACTGAGCAAATGGTTGCGGTCTCTACAAATAACCACCAGCTGAACCTTGCTACGACTGACTCGAAGGCTGTGCTCCCCTCGGACACACCCTAGCAAAATGTCCAGGCTTCTCACAATTATGGCAAAGACCCTGATCTCCACGATACTGTGTAATCATATGCCTACCTCCGCACTGACCACACGTTATGTCAGGCCTCGTGCTATAATCAGAGTAAAAACACCAAAACACATGCGGAAGCTATCAAAAAAAAGGGTAAAATTTTCGCTTTTGGCCTGACGGTTTAAAACAATATAATTTAAAATAGCACGATACTCAAAATAGAATCCCAGTTTACGAAAATCACCACAACAATAACAGTATAGCATAAAACAAGTATCAGACTCCAACAATCAAATACACCAACGAAGCACAGGGCATCCCCATGGCTAAGAATACTGATACATATAAATATGCTATACGCAACTGGGATACTCTAACCACCTACGGGGGCGCCACCAGCTGGGTTAAAACCACGACCAGCTGTAAAACCTGGGTTTCCTGAAAACAACACAACAAGGAAAACAACCAAGCCCTAGAGGGACATGGGGTAAAACCCCAGTACGGAGAGCAACTATAAACAACAGTAAACAGCATGAATAAATTCAGATGCTATGCATGCGAATACGAGACAACAACCGAAGGCTACAACCAAGGGAGGGAGCCAAAGAACTCAATGCACAACTCAACGGAAATCTGCAAATGAATATGTGGCCACGGTGAGTGTAGGACATGTGGGTGCTACCCACTCACCCCTACTCGCCCACCCTTACCAGATGCATCAATAACCCAACCTATGAACCGTGGTAGTTAGCCACTCGGCGCATAGGGGAAATGAGGGTGCGGAATCACCGCTCGCTCTCGTATCCTTGTAAGAAAACAGAGCAACAACAACAAAGAAAGGCTGCAACAACTGAAATGGAATGTCATGCGTGTATGCAACATGCTGGAATACAAGCATATAAACATATGCAGCGTGTAGGACATGTGGGTGCTACCCACTCACCCCTACTCGCCCACCCTTACCAGATGCATCAATAACCCAACCTATGAACCGTGGTAGTTAGCCACTCGGCGCATAGGGGAAATGAGGGTGCGGAATCACCGCTCGCTCTCGTATCCTTGTAAGAAAACAGAGCAACAACAACAAAGAAAGGCTGCAACAACTGAAATGGAATGTCATGCGTGTATGCAACATGCTGGAATACAAGCATATAAACATATGCAGCACAGGAATAAAACACAATAGCATACACAGTCCTCAACCATGACAACAATCAGGCACGGCCATTCCATACACCAGCAACTACAATTCATCCAAGCCAGAAACACGCTGGTTTATAAGCTCAAATCCGTAACTCAATTCTGCTCAATAATTACCACAAAGGGATCCCGAGAAATCTGTTAAAACCTGCTAAACAACAAAGCATAATTCTCAGGGATGCTATCAGAAGCTCACGGCTGGGAGCCACGCTCAACAAGCAACAATTCACCCATACAACTAAACGGGAAGCTCAAACAAAGGCTAATACTAAGATCTCAACAACAGTTCGAAGTTCTACCTCAACGACACAACACCCGGCCGAAGGCAGCAACTTCGCGATCTTGCTCTAGACAACAACCTCCTCCAAGAATGGTTAGGATGGAAGAGCTTCTCGAGAGGAGTCCAACGCTACCTCACACGAACCAAACAACGGACAGCAACGACGGGAATTCATCGGAAAAGCTCACGGTGGACAGTGCTCTAGGGTTCGAGAAACATAGGACGAATGTCGGGAAATTATTCTAAGTATGGGATCTGATGTCTCAATCGAAGACCAAGTCTTCCTATATATAAATCCCGTAGCTACTGAAATCTGATTTAAAATTCCACCGACACAACCAGCCGGCACCAACAAACCATCGGCTGTTCGAACCCCGCAAGCATAATCCCAAACACACAAAAAGACGTCGTAGGGCACTACCTACGACTGGTGCTCAACCAAAAGCTGGATTGTCTAACACCCAAAAGCTGATACCTAACGTTGAATCAAAACACTGGGTTCCAACTTACGTAAACGACGTCGTACCGACCCAACAGCTGGTGATTAATCCAACGACTGGATTCCTTAGCGCTAACCAAAACGACGTCGCACATCCTACGTCATCCAGACGCTAACTCTCATGCACCAGCAGCTGGACAACCAGACGCAAGCTACAGGAGCGTTGACCTGTGTTGACATCTACTCTCGGCTGGTCATCCAGACGCAACACTCCTCGCAGCTGGTACCAGGCGCAACATCCAAAACGGCGTCGCACCAACTAAACTAAACGATGTCGTTTTGCCCTCAATACACGAAATAAAGCAGCAGCGGGATACAAACACGCTACCAGCTTTCACTTGACACAATGCATCCAGATTTCACTAAAACGACGGCGTTTGATCTCCCGCGATACAATTACACGTTGCGACTGGTTTTCGCCACCGACCAGCTTTTACCACAAAACCAGCTTTTACCCAAAAATACCAAAATTACGAAAACTTCCAGAATTGCTTAAAATGCGAAATCTGACCCGAAAATGCCAACCAAACTTACAAATAGGGATCTAAACCACCAAAAATCTCTAAAACCCGATTAATTCCAACCAAATTAATCTTATACAATTCCAGGTCTCACATTTCTCCCCCACTAAAAAGGATTTCGTCCCCGAAATCAAACAGCAATTCTGAAACACAACTCAACAACAACAAGCAAAAACAGAAACTCGCCTAACACAAGCCAAGAATTCAAGATAACTGAGCAAACATTCAACAACAACTAGGAAAGAAGTACAATCGGAACTAACAGCTACTGGAAGTATAGCTTAACAGCTACTCAAATAGATGCGGCTACTCGCGCTGCATCTAAAGACATCATGAAGAGAGGATAACTCTGACGGCAACAACAATCGATACGCTAAAGGGCCAATTCTCTCGACAATCTCATACGGGCCAACGTAACGAGGGGCTAACTTTCCCTTGCGTCCAAAGCGCATGACACTGCGAAACGGAGAAACCTTGAGAAATACACGATCACCAACCTGAAACTCAAGAGGTCGACGCCTCTTAATCGCATAACTGGCTTGGTGATCCTGGGCAGCTTTCATCCGCTGTCTAATAAGATCCACATGATCCTTCATTTGCTGCACAAATTCAGGGGCAGATAGCTGCTTCTCCCCCACTTCTTCCCAACATACCGGCGATCTGCACTTTCTACCATATAAAGCCTCAAACGGCGCCATGTCAATTGTCACTTGATAGCTGTTATTGTAGGAAAACGCTTCTAAAGACAACGCGTCTTGCCAGCTACCTCCGAGATCCAGCACAACTGCTCGTAAAATATCCTCCAACGTCTGTGTAGTTCTCTCAGATTGGCCATCTGTCTGGGGATGATATGTTGTACTCATAGCCAACCTGGTACCCAAAGCTGTTTGCAAACTCTTCCAAAACCTGAAAGTAAACCTCGGATCTCGGTCGGAAACAATCGTAACAGGCACACCGTGAAGTCTAACCACAAAATCAACGTACAGCTTCGCCATATTCTTCAATGAGAAGGTCATCCCATAGGGAATAAAATGTGCAGACTTCGACAGTCGGTCCATAACCACCCAAATAGCATCGCATCCTCTACTGGAATGAGGCAGATGCATCACAAAATCCATAGCAATGTGCTCCGAATTCCATTGGGGCACTTCCAAACTCTGCAACAGACCATCGGGTCTCATCCTTTTGTCCTTAACCATCTGGAAATTCAAACAACGAGCGACAAAACCAGCAACGTCACTCTTCAGGCCAGCCCTCCAAAAGTGCGGCTTCAACGCATGGTACATCTTCCGTGCACCAGGATGAACACTATGTCTGCAGCAATGCGCTTACCGAAGGATCTCCTCCTTCAAATCAATCAAATTGGGCACAACCAACCTGCCCCGAAAACACAAACAACCTTCGGAAGCAATAGAATAATCTTCAAGTCCGCCAGCCCTGACCTTTAACTTCAACTCGTGGATGGACGGATCAGTCCTCTGAGCTGCTCGAATACTCGAAACAATCTGCGGCTCCACTTGAAACGATGAAACCACAACGCAATCCTCAATCGGGTAGAATCTCCAACCAGTAGTGTTAAGATGCTCTTGGTCCTTGGAGATGTACAATGAAGCAAGCATCTCACTAGCCTTCCTGCTCAAAGCATCGGACACTACGTTCGACTTCCCAGGCTGGTATTTACTCACAATCAAAGTCCTTTAGCAGCTCCATCCACCAACGTTGTCTCATGTTCAAGTCAGGCTGCGAAAACAGATATTGCAAACTTTTATGGTCGGAGTACACCACAAACTGCTCGCCATATAGGTAGTGACGCCAGATCTTCATCGCAAAGACCACCCGCGGACTCCACTTGAAACGATGAAACCACAACGCAATCCTCAATCCGGGTAGAATCTCCAACCAGTAGTGTTAAGATGCTCTTGGCCTTGGAGATGTACAATGAAGCAAGCATCTCACTAGCCTTCCTGCTCAAAGCATCGGACACTACGTTCGACTTCCCAGGCTGGTATTTACTCACAATCAAAGTCCTTTAGCAGCTCCATCCACCAACGTTGTCTCATGTTCAAGTCAGGCTGCGAAAACAGATATTGCAAACTTTTATGGTCGGAGTACACCACAAACTGCTCGCCATATAGGTAGTGACGCCAGATCTTCATCGCAAAGACCACCGCTGCTAACTCCAAATCATGGACTGGGTAACGAGTCTCATGCGGTTTCAACTACCGCGAGGCATACGCAATGACTCGACCATTCTCCATCAAAACACAGCCCAATCCATTGAGCGAAGCGTCAGAGCAAACAATGAATCCACCTGTTCCAGACGGCAGAGCCAACACAGGCGCAGTAGTCAATTTATCCTTAAGCAGTTGAAACGCATTCTCACACTGGTCAGTCCAAACAAAATTTGTCCTTATGAGTTAATTGAGTCATCGGCTTTGCTATACTTGAGAATCCCTCAATGAAGCGACGATAATAGCCAGCCAGACCCAAGAAACTACGAATCTCGGAAACATTCCTAGGACGCTCCCAGTTCAGAACAGCATCAACCTTGCTGGGATCCACTGAAATCACCTCGGCTGAAATCACATGTCCCAAGAATACGACGCGATCCAACCAGAACTCACACTTGGAAAAATTTGCATACAACTGCTGGTCTCTCAACGTCTGAAGGACAATCCGCAAATGCTCCTTGTGCTCCAAAGGAGTCTTCGAATAGACTAAGATGCCGTCGATGAAAACGATCACAAACTAATCAATAAACTCACGGAAAACTTTGTTCATCAAATCCATAAAGACTGCAGGGGCATTCGTCAATCCGAACGGCATAACAAAAAACTCAAAATGCCCGTACCTCGTACGAAAAGCAGTCTTCGCGACATCTTGATCTCTCACCCTCAACTGGTGATACCCTGAACAAAGATCAATCTTCGAGTACACCGCAGAACCTTGCAACTGATCAAAGGGATCATCGATTCTCGGCAACGGGTACTCGTTCTTGACGGTGGATTTATTCAACTGGAGAAAATCAATGCACATCCGCATTGAGCCATCCTTCTTCTTCACAAACAGAATGGGCGCTCCCCACGACGACATACTAGGTCGGATGAAACCTTTCTCCAGCAAATCATCTAACTGCACCTTGAGTTCTGTCAACTCCGCAGGCGCCAGACGATACGGGGCACGAGAAATCGGAGATGTGCCAGGCACCAGCTCTATGCTGAAGTCAATCTCCCGCCTCGGAGGAAAACCAGGGATCTCCTTCGGAAACACATCGGGAAAGTTCCGCACTACGGGAACATCACTGAGCTGAACACGGGAAGAATAAGATGCATCCAAAGCATAGATCATAAAGCGAGCATTCCCAAAGGACAACAAGCTGAACATCTCCATCGCTTAGATTAGGGGAATCTTCGATCTAGAGTCCTGGCCGTAGAAGTCCCACTTCTCGCCAGACAAAGGACTAAAGCGCACAATTCCATGAAAACAATCCACAGAGGCCCTATACTTGGACAACACATCCATCCCAACTATGCAATCAAAATCCCACAGCATCAATCAGATCAAATTCGCTACCAACACATGCTCACCAAACCGGAACACGCTATCCAACAAAACCTCCTTGGAAAACAAGCTCACACCGCCAGGGGTAGACACGGAAACAGCATCACGCAATGAAATGGTACACAGACCATGCTCAACAACAACGAATCAGAAACAAAATAATGCGATGCACCGGTGTCAAACAACACACGTGCAGGAAAATCAAAAACAAAGCAAGTACCTGCGATCACCCGACTTGGTGTCTCCTCGGCCTGCTCCCCAGTGATGGCGTTAACCTGAGCATGCTGGGGTCTAGAGAAGAAAGGCTGAGACGACTGTCCGAACCGCGACGGACCAGGCTGCTGAAACGGCCTAAACTGAGTCTCACCTAATCGGGGCTGTGGAAACTGAGGGGAACGACCCCTAGACTGACCTCCTCGACCCTGAGGCTGGGCCGCGATCTGTTGTGATCCAACTGACGGACACACTCTAGCAAAATGCCCGTACTGACCACAAAGATTGCAGGAACCCTGCACACCAATACACTGCATGGACGGATGCTTTCCACCGCAAAAGCCACAAAACTCAGCCCGAGAACCACTGCTACTCGAGCTGCCCGAACCAGAAGATCCAAAACCCGACTTCTTCTTGAACTTCTGACCGTGGGGTCTAAACCTCTGACGGCCAGACTGCTGAGCCACCTGCTGCTGATGCTGTTGCTGCTGCTGAGGCTGATAGGCTGACTAGGAGGACTGTGAAGACTGTGCTCCCTGAATAGCAGGACGACCACCCTGCGGTTCCTGCTGCCGACGAGCACGACGGCTATGCAAACCTTCTTCAATGTCGATGGCACTATCCACCGCCTCAACATAGGTCTTGGGCTTACTGGTCAACACCATCTGATACAACTCTTCGTTCAAGACCTCAAGAAATCTAGTCCGCTTGGCCCTCTCACGGCCAGAAACATGGGGAACGTACGCCAACAGAGAAGAAAACTTCCTAGAATACTCCCGAACAGTCATGGAACCCTGCTCCAGATGGTCGAACTCCCGCTCTCGGGCGTTCACATAAGACTCGGGCACATACTCCTGTCGGAAGGTCTCGCAAAAACTATCCCAAGAGATCCCAACACCGATCTCTAACAAGGTACTCGAAGCGCCTCGCCACCAGCGCTCTGCAGCCTTCCTAAGCAAGAGGGTCGCTAACAGTCGAAGATCATCATCATACTGCACCCGATCGAAAAGATCGATAATATTCCGGAGCCACGAGTCTGCATCCTCACTGGACTCATCACCATTAAAGACTGAAGGGTTCATCCGCTGAAACCGTGCTATAACAACATCCATCCGCTCCACCGGGGGAGGCAAGTCACCAACTTCCTCCTCCTCCTAATGCCTACTATGAGAATGGCTAGGAGCGCTACGCCAATCCTCCTCTAAAACCGTGCTATAACGACATCCATCCTCTCCGCAGGAGGTGCCGTAATCTCATCTTCCTCCTCGTTGCTAACACGAGTATGACTACGGACACTACGCCTATCCTCATTCTGTCCTGCTGATTCCTCAAACTTCCCCCTATCTCTACCACGACGTCTAGGCGGCATCTACGAAAACACTCAACAGGATCAAGCAAAACAGAACAGATACAGCATAGATAGCACATAACACAAAATATGCAACACACAGTCACATAGTCAAGCACATGCAACACTCAACACTGTGCCTAGACTCAAGTGTGATCAAAGAAATCGAGTTTATCCCAGCTTAGGCTCTGATACCAAAAATTTCAGGCCTCGTGCTCTAATCAGAGTAAAAACACCATAACACATGTGGAAGCTATAAAAAAAACGGGTAAAAATTTTCACTTTTGACCTGACGGTTTAAAACAATATAATTTAAAATAGCACGATACTCAAAATAGAATCAGTTTACGAAAATCACCACAACAATAAAAGTATAGCATAAAACAAGTATCAGACTCCAACAATCAAATACACCAACGAAGCACAGGGCATCCCCCTGGCTAAGAATACTGATACATATAAATATGCTATACGCCACTGGGATACTCTAACCACCTCCGGGGGCGCCACCAGCTGGGTTAAAACCACGACCAGCTGTAAAACCTGGGTTTCCTGAAAACAACACAACAAGGAAAACAACCAAGCCCCAGAGGGATATGGGGTAAAACCCCAGTACGGAGAGCAACTATAAAGAGCAGTAAACAGCATGAATAAATGAAGATGCTATGCATGAGAATATGGGACAACAACCGAAGGCTACAACCAAGGAATGGATCCAAAGAACTCAATGCACAGCTCAACGGAAATCTAAAACGGAATATGTGGCCACGGTGAGTGTAGGACATGTGGGTGCTACCCACTCACCCCTACTCGCCCACCCTTATCAGATGCATCAATAACCCAACCTATGAACCGTGGTAGTTAGCCACTCGGCGCATAGGGGAAATGAGAGTGCGGAATCACCGCTCGATCTCGCATCCTGGTAAGAAAACAGAGCAAAAACAACGAACAAAGGCTGCAACAACTGAAATGGAATGTCATGTGTGTATGCAACATGCTGGAATACAAGCATATAAACATATGCAACACAAAAATAAAACACAATAGCATACACAGTCCTCAACTAGGTCAACAATCAGGCACGGCCATTCCATACACCAGCAACTACAATTCATCCAAGCCAGAAACACGCTGGTTTATAAGCTCAAATCCGTACCTCAATTCTGCTCAACAATTACCACAAAGGGATCCGGAGAAATCTGGTTAAAAACCTGGTAAACAACGAAGCATAATTCTCAGGGATGCTATCAGAAGCTCACGGCTGGGAGCCACGCTCAACAAGCAACAATTCACCCATACAACTAAACGGGAAGCTCAAACAAAGGCTAATACTAAGATCTCAACAACAGTTCGAAGTTCTACCTCAACGACACAACACCCGGCCGAAGGCAGCAACTTCGCGATCTCGCTCTAGCCAACAATCGCCTCCAATAATGGTTAGGATGGAAGAGCTTCTCGAGAGGAGTCCAACGCTACCTCACACGAACCAAACAATGGCCAGAAACGACGGGAATTCATCGGAAAAGCTCACGGTGAACAGTGCTCTAGGGTTCGAGAAACAAAGGACGAATGTCGAGAAATTATTCTAAGTATGGGATCTGATGTCTCAATCGAAGACCAAGTCTTCCTATATATAAATCCCGTAGCTGCTGAAATCTGATTTAAAATTCCACCGACATAACCAGCCGGCACCAACAAACCATCGGATGGTCGAACCCCACAAGCATAATCCCAAACACACAAAACGACGTCGTAGGACACTACCTACGACTGGTGCTCAACCAAAAGCTGGATTGTCTAACACCCAAAAGCTGATACCAAACGTTGCATCAAAACGCTGCGTTCCAACTTACGTAAACGACGTCGTACCGACCCAACAGCTAGTCATTAATCCAACGACATGATTCCTTAACGCTAAACCAAAACGACGTCGCACATCCTACGTCATCCAGACGCTAACTCTCGCGCACCAGCAGCTGGACAACCAGATGCAAGCTACAGGAGCGTTGACCTGCGTTGACATCTACTCTCGGCTGGGCATGCAGACGCAACACTCCTCGCAGCAGGTACCAGGCGCAACATCCAAAACGGCGTCGCACCAACTAAACTAAACGATGTCGTTTTGCCCTCAATACACGAAATAAAGCAGCAGCTGGATACAAACACGCTACCAGCTTTCACTTGACACAATGCATCAAGATTTCACTAAAACGACGGTGTTTGATCTACCGCGATACAATTACACGCTGCGACTGGTTTTCGCCACCGACCAGCTTTTACCACAAAACCAGCTTTTACCCAAAAATACCAAAATTACGAAAACTTCCAGAATTGCTTACAATGCGAAATCTGACCTGAAAATGCCAATCAGACTTACAAACAAATATCTAAACCACCAAAAATCTCTAAAAACCGATTAATTCCAACCAAATTAATCTTATACAATTCCAGGTCTCACACGTTACTCCTCCAGATCCACTACCACCAGAGCTAACAGAACCAGAAGAACTCGAATTCGATCGTCTCTTAAACTGCTTTCCTCGAGGCTTGAACCTCTGGAGATTCGACTGCTGCGACGCCTGAGGAGGCTGAAATGGTTGTGTCACCTCTAACACAGGTTGAAGATGCGTCCAACTGTCGGCTGAACCTTATTCTGCGCTTCCAACTGACGCTCCTCAATGTCCACCGCTCTATCCACGGCCTCAGCATAAGTCGCAGGAGAACCAGCCAGCACCATAAGGAACAAATCAGGCCTCAAACCTCTCAGAAACTTGTTCCTATTCGTCCTCTCCTGGTTAGAAACACGGGGAACATACGACAGAAGCGACGAAACTGTCTGGCATCTCAGCCACCCTCATGCTCCCTTGCTTCAGATTATCAAACTCCCGCTCACGATTGTTGTAGAAGGACTTAAGGGTATACTCATGTCGAAAAGCTTCACAGAAGCTCTCCCAAGAAATCAAAGCTCCACTCTCTCAGGACTCTACGACAGAAGCGACGAAACTGTCTGGCATCTCAGCCACCCTCATGCTCCCTTGCTTCAGATTATCAAACTCCCGCTCACGATTGTTGTAGAAGGACTTAAGGGTATACTCATGTCGAAAAGCTTCACAGAAGCTCTCCCAAGAAATCAAAGCTCCACTCTCTCAGGACTCGGGAAGTACCCTTCCACCAGCATTGAGCATGCTCCCTCAACTGCAAAATGGCTAACTTTAATCTCCTCTCCTGAGAGTACTCCACAACGTCAAACAACTCTTCCATATGCTCTAACCAGCCTTCAGCCATCAGACCACCCTCGACACCACTAAACGTCGGGGGATTCATCCTCTGGAACCTAGCCAACACTAGCTCCATCTCTCCAATCTGTCTAGTCACATCTTCTACCTCTGTCTATCTAGCACGACGACGCAAAGGTATACTTTGCTGCTCAACATCCTCATCGCTTCCCGGGGCTCTAGACTGCCCATCTACCTGCCTAGCGATCCTACTCCTACCTCTCCTCGGCGGCATCTATCAAAACTCAGAGGTAAGAACAACCAGCAGATAAATCACAGAAGCCAGCAGCACAATCACAGAGTCAATCACAAATAAAACTCAAACTCTGTGCCTAGACTCGAGTGTGATGGAAAAAAATCGATCTTATTCCAGTTTAAGCTCTAAAAGTAAAATGTCAGGCCCGGTTCTCTAATACATAGAATAGATACTCAAATAAGCACAATTACGTGGAAGCATTAAGATTTGGGCTTAAAATAAATTTCGAATTGGGCCTGATGAAAATATCATTCAAATAAGTTCATAATCAAAATAAGGATTTTAACTCAAAAATCCAACAATCATCAAAACATAATCAAATATAGATCCCCGAATACCTAATAATACATAATCACACATGGCATCCCCTGGTTCAATACATAGTATAATAACTGGGACTCATAACGGGGATCTACCAGCTGACGCTCCACTCAGTCCAGCTGGATTACCTGAAGATCCTGCAAAGGAAAATCCAAAAAAAGGGAAAATAACTGAGGTCAAACATCAGTACAAAGAGCACTCATAAAACAACAATTCATAAAATATGCAATATTTCAAGTCATGATATGCATGAGGGTACCAAAGAACAATCGGTAATAAAGGCCAACGACTCAACTGGCTATTCAAATCTCAATGGATCCTCAACACCACGCATAGCCAAACTGGTTGAAATCATCGATCCGTGATCTTCAGGTGCGACAATCGGCCGACCATCACAGCTCAGTGGTATTGAGGTGCGAAAACTCAGCCGTCCCCCACCTCGATGATAGCATTGGACCTTTCAGGCGTGACAAATTAGCCGGCCGATCACAAAACTAGCTCAATTCGGGCATCAATCAAATTCAGGCTCAATATGTATGCGTGAATGCCAAGCAATATCAATTCACTAACATACATAAATCACACGCAAACAGCACGAACAATAAAATCAAAGTCGGGCAAATCTATTCATGTAAACACTCATCACAGCATTCTCAACAGACTGAATATATTCTCATTCTTATGCCAAAGCTGTTTAAATAAGCTCCAATCCGTACCTTAAATCTCAGCTTCTACCTCGACAGATTTCACTTAGGCTCAGCACCAGCTCAAATCCCTCTGCCTCACCAGCTCACGGCGAAACACAACAGGAACTGCTCAAAAGCTCAAATCTGTCAAGATATCTCATAAATAAGCTCAATTTTAAGCTCATACAGCTTACAGCTTAAAGCCGCGTAGCCTAAAACAGCTACCTCAACTATACAGAACACTATCCAGCACAAAATCAAAACATAGATCAGTAAGAAATCACTTACCCAAAGCTGCTCAACAATGAAAGAACCACTGGACAACAATCGCGAAGATAGCGAACTCAGAAACTACTTCGCGCTCTCTCAACTCATCGATTCAAGTCTCCAAAGTGGTATCAATCGAAATCCCTAAGAAATAAGAGCTTAGAAACATCGATCTAGCTCCAAACGGTGGCGTAAATCAATGGCAATCGATGGAAAAGGGGTTCGAATGAACAGTAAGGGTTTCGAAGCTCTCGGGAAGAAGATAAGAAATATCGGGTTCGAAATGACTAAGTGTTGCTCGACCCTTATATTTAAATCTCCCAGTCAAAGATACAGTGAAATTAAATCACTCAAATCTGGACGTTACCTCAGATCTGCGCGCCATCTCAAATCTTAGCGCTAGCTCAGATCTGACTCTGCTACACTATACGCGTGCGTGTTCACCAAACGACGTCGCTTAGGAGTCCCGCTCCAAACAAACAGATCTCGCGACAAATGCCCGCTCGTGAACATCCAAACCTGTTCAAATCTAAAATTCATGAACCGTACCGTTTACACCAAAAGTCACGAACCGGATCGGTCCACACAGTACCGTTGACCAAAACTTGACTTCCCCAAATATACGTGCACATCTGCTCACTCCCACTGAACAGATTTCACTCCACCAGCATCAAATCTGATATGCGCTAACCGACTTCACATCTAATATTCGCTAAAAGGCATCGCATCAATACATTCCCACTAGCGCCAACACAATTAACACAAACGACATCGCATCACCCCCCGCTCGGGGCAAAACGCTCACACGTAGGCCAGATCTGGACACCCAGATCTCACTCAAATATGAATACAATGAATCAGTCTAATCAAACCAATCCTCACAACACCTTTAACTCATTCGCGCGAGATATTCTCCAGATCTGATCCTGAACCAAACGCAATTCGATACCAAATTAGATCATTCCCGAATACAATCTACTCAAATCCGATTACACAAATATGATCTGTTCTACATAAAATCTGCCTATCACCAATCAGATCAATCCCAAATCCTTCAAATCTGAAAAGCCGATGATTAACGTCTCCCTTGGTTAATCCTATCCAGATCTGATTATTTTCATTAATCACCAATTAATAAATTTCTAGTCCTTACACCCTGGTCTACCACATTTATAACAATTTTGATATGTGAGACCCGAAATATTTTTGGAACAATTAAGTTAATTAATCATGTTTAGTATAGACCAGATATGGCGTGAGCAGATCTGGGACGGGCCAGCTATGAGCTTGTATACTTGGTGAACGTAATTGGGTCTCTATGTAAGTGTATTGGAAGTAGCTCTGGACGGTTGGAGAGTTCTGCGGGGTATTAACCAGATTTGGGAGTTGAGAAGTGCTGGTTGGTGACTTCGACTTTAGCGTTGGTTGATGGTAATCAAGGCTGGTGGTCAAATCTGTTTGTTGCAAGCCATTCTGGGTATGTTAGTTGAATCTCCTGTGTGGATGGTGAAGCGACGTCGTTCTGGGAGGAACCAGATTTGAGGGTGAAATCTGGTAGCGCTACTTGGAACGGCTTAGTTTGTAATTTGGTGTAGATCGGTTCCGGGTTGTCCAGACCGGAAATTATTGCGTCGTCGTTTTGAGTTAACAGTAGACGCTGGTCAGTGCTTGTGTGAGAGATGGCTGGTTGCGGGATCTGGATTGCGGTGCGACACCGTTTTGGGAAACCAAATCTGGGTGCGAGCTAGTCACTCTGGGCGTACTCATGTGCGACGTCGTTTTGTTTTAGCGTGCTAGTATGGCGATGGTCCAGATCTGGAGTAGTACTCAGATCTAAGTTGGTATCAGCTGTGAGCCCTGTGTTGTCGGTGGCTACTGTTCAGCAGATTTAGGGAGATTTAAGTTGTATATATAGAGGACTTCGACTATGGTCTCGCAATTAATTCCCACACTTAAGAATATTTTCTCGTGAGTTTACTCTATCGCGATACCGTAGTTACTGTTCACTTAACCTTATCTTCTCTGGTTTCCAGCGGTAGAAGACTCTGACTAGAGCAAGATTGGTAGCGTTGAGTTCCCCTTGTTAAGACGGTTCTAGTACGACCACTTTCGAAGGCTTCGGTTAAGATGGAATAAGAACGCGAAGGAGCCACGCTGTGTCGTTGTTCGTTTACGGGCAGATCTGGTTCTTCTGTTCTCCAGCGGTAGAAGACTCTGACTAGAGCAAGATTGGTAGCGTTGAGTTCCCCTTGTTAAGACGGTTCTAGTACGACCACTTTCGAAGGCTTCGGTTAAGATGGAATAAGAACGCGAAGGAGCCACGCTGTGTCGTTGTTCGTTTACGGGCAGATCTGGTTCTTCTGTTCAGGTTGTGCTTCGAGTAAGTACTATATTCTACCTTGCACTTCGTTTAGGTAGAATAGAGCTGGGTTGAGCTGGTGGCTCATAGTTTGTGTTTCTGTGCGTAATGTCACTGAGCTGATTGTTGTTTTTAGCCTAGCAGGTGGCAGATTTGAGTTGCTCGGGACTCGCGTTGTGGTAATTGTAGCTCAGAAACTGAAGGTACGGATTTTAGCTTGTTTTACAGCTTTGGGATAGGCATGGATATTTATGTGTTTTTGCTGGTATGTGGTGCAGTGTATGCTATCGTGCTGTTAGTTGGTTACCTTTGCTCTGTACTGGTTGTAGCACGTTGTTATAATTTCATACATGCATCTTTCCTGATTGAGCTCATATCCGTTAGCCGTTTGTTGTTGTTACGCTAACCCGTATGTATCAGGAGCTGTTGTTGAGGACGAGCGGCAATACCGTGCTCCTCATCTCCCTTCTGGGTAGTTGTTAGCCGCTATGAGATGAGTGGATAGCTACCACGCTCTCATGAGCTTTGGCAACAGCATGTTGAGTAATTTGTTTATGCTCTGATACCGTGTGTTGAGACGAGTGTATAGCTACCACGCTCTCACATGCTTCGTGGCCACTAGCATTCTTTCGATCTGTTGAGCTGGTCCTTGAGCACTTTTGGCTTCCCGATTCGGTTGTAGCCTGTTGCCTTGCATCCTGTTATCTCATGCATAGCACGTGCATTTATATCTGTTGTCATCTACTTTCTGTTTGTATTGCTCCGTACTGGGTTTCACCCCTGTCCCTCTGGGGCTGGTTGTTTGGTTATCTTTGTGTTGTTCAGATTACCAAGGTTTCTCAACTGGTCGAGGAGATGACTCAATGGGTGGTGCCCCGAGAGGTTGATAGAGTGTCCCAGTTATGTATATTATATAGTTATGTAATAGAATCGTCACTAGGGAATGTCCCGTAGTGATGTGATGTTCTATTGCTGATTTGATAGTTTTGTTGTTCGGGAGACACTCGGTTCTCGTTATGTGATTGTTGTATTTGTTATCTGTAACTACTAGTGTTCAGCTTTTGGATTGTGGTAAAACCAATATTTTGAGTATAAGTATATTTTTAAATTATGTTCTCTAAGTCAGACCAAAGCAAAAATTTTAGCCACTTTTAAATGCTTCTGACGTTGTTAATTGCATGGTTAATCTCTGTATTGTGCACCGGGATTGACATGATCAGTAGAAATCTTTTCAGATTTATGAGCATTGTTATAATTAAAATAAGGGTTGTGATTTCTTCTCATAAATTTTCCAAACTTCTTTACGAAGAGGGACATGACGTCGTTGCTAAGTTGCTCTGATGTCTTGCTTGGTGAGATCTGTTATGACATTGTAGCAGGAAGAGCCTTTGTGGGTTGTGAGGTTGATGGCTTAGCCTCTGATCTGATTTGCAAACATATCGTGGAGTTCCAGCTTGTTCAGATCTTTCGATTCACGCATCGCCATCGTCTTTACATCTCATTCCCTTGGCAAAGCTCTCATCACCTTAAGAGCCAGTTCTTTGTTTGTTTATTCCTTGCCAAGACTTGTCAGCTCAATCACGATAGAGATGAATCTCTCATCAAATTCTATCATCGTCTTGCCTTCTCTCATATTGATAGATTCATACTTCTGTTGGGAAACAGTCAACTTGTTTTCTTTTGTTTTATCGTTGCCTTCCGCAGAGCTGAGTCAGCTTCTCCTAGATCTCTTTTGCTGTAGCGTGGGTCTTTATCTTGCTGAACATGTTTTTGTCCAACGTTTTGTATAGAATTTCCTTTGTACATTGTCCAGGTTGGCTTTTTTCTTATCCTCTGGTGTGTATTCCAGTCTGGTTTTCTCTATCCACTGTGGAGCACCAGCAGTAATCGTCATCGCCGCGTTCACTTTCATAATCTTCATGGGTCCATCTGTTATGACAAACCACATGTCATCTTCCTGAGAGCTAGATGGGCTTGCATCCTGATCTTCCAATCACCGTACTCCTCATTAGAAAATACAGGAATTTTATTGTGAGAAGTAGACATATTGAATATAAGCGCATAAGATCAAACTGTTCAATAACTGATATGACAAAGCTCTGATACCAATTGATAGGATCAATGGGATCGAAATAAGAGTTAAAATAAGCCAGGAGTTCAGAAGTGGGGGTTGAATCAACTCCTTCGATTTTTCTACTTCAAATCCGTTTAAAACTATTTTACAAGCATGTGCTTAATACAAAGCTGAGTGACCAGCTCTGAGGCTCTCAGTTCAAATCAGTTTTCTCGGTTAACAAAATGTGCGGAAATAAATCGATTAAATAGTGAACAGTAAAGTAAATAACGATGCACGTAAAAAAATAGATAGAGTTTAGAGTTTGTTTCTGGAAGTTCAGATATCAATATCCTACGTCTCCCCTTATTCCTTTTCAAGAAGGTTCCACTAGAAGATTTGATGGTTACAGCTTCTGTTGGGGATCCGGATCCGCCCCCCGGCTAGGCAGCGGAAGAACAAATAAAGAAGGCCGGGAGACGATCAATACGAAAAATTCATAAACAAACTACGACATTCATAGGATGTTTAAGCGGATTACCTTGCTGGCACTTGTGCCTGGCTCCAACCGGTATTACAAGAATCCGGCTCTTCTCGGTAGATTACGGTAGTTTACGCCAATCCGGTCCACGACCAGATCCGAGACTCCTTCATCAGGCTGTACTAGAAGCGATGCCGAGATCAGCACGAACGGATTCTCCTTGTCGAACTGGCCGAAAAAAGATTTCCGGCGACGATCGGCGGCGGCGCGTGGGCGGCGGCGGCGGCGGCGTGAGAGAGGAGAAGAAGGGGGCGGCTAGCAAGTAGGTTTAGGGTTTTAGTTGATTCAGTGCAAAAAGACCGTTTTGCCCCTCAACAGCGGGAAACCTCGGTTTGACCCCTGTTGACTTTTAGGGAGTCGCACTTCCCGAAATCCTCTTCTCGTGCTCAACACATTGAGCTGAGTATCCGTGTGGGAATCTCGAATCTAGTACTTGTGTGACCCTCAATGGTTCAGGGATACAGCTAGCAGTGGGCCCACAATCATTGTGGCTCCGGAGTCACAATTCCGGACTTGCCCAACGGATCATGGTAAAGCGTCTAGCAACATCGCCCCATGATCTCCTAGGTATCACTGATAGTGCCTGCAAGAACCAGTCGGTCGTGGTTAGCGTACAGTACGGTCCTTTCAATCCATATATCCCGATCAGATCAACGATCATTGGTAAATCGAGAGTCGCCATAGATCCGATAGCTATGCATACATCTTGGAGATCGAATAGTGACATCGCGAGTGTAACTAGATAAATACATTTACCTAAAACACTTCTAGTACTCTGGCCAGAGATTTATACACTATTATCCCCTCAGAAAGCATAGGATATCCACGCATGTCTGCGAGCGGTGAATCCTCGACAACGATGCATCGACTCCTACATGCACCGGGGTCTCACCCAATCCCGACGCCTTATGACCCCAAGTGAGTCGACAAACAGGTCAAAGTGAGATGCCTATCATGTAGAGACTCAATGACGTTTCGAGTCGTGAGGACTAATCAGTACAACCAAGACCTCGAACTTATCCACTCGACAAATGGTAACCACTTGGAAAGTCCGAACAAGGGTAGTTCGATAGATCACCAGGTCACTATCTATCTGCATGCTCAGAACATCACAATGTTCCCTACCAATGAAACATGGTACTTCGCATCGCAGATACTAGTCTCGAACTCGGGCGGCCTTATCCTCATTT
>KQ992531.1:0-55428 GCA_001598015.1 Dorcoceras hygrometricum | reverse complement strand
AGTTGCCAGTTGATAGACTGGTCTAGCTATCCGACTTTTTGACTCATGTCATGCATTCATAGCATTGATTATAGCTTGTTGCATGTTTACTGCTTTGATAGCTCTTCGTACTGAGGCTTCGTATTTCTTTTTCCCGGTTGATAGACCGTGGTATAGAGGCTGATTTGAGTTGCCAGTTGATAGACTGGTCTAGCTATCCGACTTCTTGATAGCCCTCATGCATTCATAGCATTGATTATAGCTTGTTGTATGTTTTCTGCTTTGATAGCTCTTCGTACTGAGGCTTGACCTCGTATTTCTTTTCCTGCTTTGTTGTTTGGGTCTGTGTTACCCATTTGCAGGAGTTTCAGGTAACCAAGCTGGACCGAGTGGAAGTTCAGTTGGTCGATCCCCGCATCCTTGAGTCCCAGTTTATTTATTATATGTATTGAACCGGGGGATGCCCCGTGTTATCATGTATTTGGGGATCTATCTTTTGAATTGATTTATGTGGTTACTTGCTGTATTGAGTTGATTTAACTTATATTTTGAATATCGAATATTTTGAACGTATGATTTGAAGTTCAGGCCTTAGTATTTCGAAAAATTTTTAAGCCCTGATTTTAAGCTTCCGTAATTGTGCGTTTATTTTGTGTTAATTGTTGGTAATTAGCACAGGGCCTGACATTTCCCACCGGCTGGAGGACAGAGGAAGTTCTTATTGGTGGCGGTAGATTACTTCTCTAAGTGGGTGGAGGCCGAACCCCTGGCAAAAATATCTGAGGCCGAGGTGCTGAAGTTCCTGTGGAGAAACATCGTTTGTCGTTTTGGAATACCTCGGCGACTTATCTCTGATAATGGGAGACAGTTCTGTGGAGCTAAGGTCCGGGCGTGGTGTCAGGAGTTGAAAATAGAGCAAGTCTTCACCTCGGTGGCTTATCCTCAAAGCAGTGGACAGGTAGAGGTCACCAACCGAACTATCGTGCAAGCCCTTAAGTCGCGACTGGAATCTACTCGGGGAAGATGGGCGGATGAGCTACCAAGTGTACTTTGGGCTTATCGGACTACTACCCGAGCTGCTACAGGTGATACACCTTTTTCTATGGTCTATGGCACTGAAGCACTGCTGCCGGCAGAGATCGGACATGATAGTCTTCGGGTCATGGAGTATGCCGAGGACAACGATGAGATAAGGGGACTCGAGTTGGATCACTTGGAAGAAAGGAGAGCTCGGGCGGCAGTTCGCCTGTCGGCTTATCAAAGGAGGATGGAGCTGACATACAACAAGAGAGTTCGGCCTCAAAAATACGAACTGAGAGACCTCGTTTGGCGGAAGATACAATATCAGGGTGACAGAGGAAAACTGGATCCGAAGTATGAAGGGCCATACAAGGTGGTCGGGAAAGCCGAGGTCGCCGCTTATTATCTGGAGGATGCACAGGGGAAGCGAGGACGTCGGCCATGGAATGTTATTTATCTTCGGAAGTATTATTTTTAGGCTCTGTCTCTTTATTATTGTAATCACCTTTTTGCTCGGCTATTGCTTGTAACATCTATTCTATGGAATAAAAGTTATTTTTCTCAACTCATGGTCTCAATTATCAAACTCCTCGGGTGGCACCCCACCCGATCAACAAAGCCCAGTTCCGCACTAGCAAACACATAAGCCCGACCTGCTCGGCAACTAAGCCCAGTTCCGCACTGGCACCTCCTCGGGTGGCAACCCCAACCGATCAACAAAGCCCAGTTCCGCACTGGCAAACACATAAGCCCGACCTGCTCGGTAACTAAGCCCAGTTCCGCACTAGCATCTTCTCGGGTGGCAACCCCACCCGATAAACAAAGCCCAGTTCCGCACTGGCAATTTCGCGTAGCTCTTCTATGCAAACGAGCATAGGTCCGATCAATCCGGTACTTATACTCGCTTACGCGCCAACACCCCTTCGGGAGGAAACCTCACTCAACCGGGAACCCCTCGAGCTCGGGAAACCAACATACGAATAAGGTGGAGTAGACGTCGCTATCGCACGAACTTCGTCCTTAATAATCAAGGTATAAAAGTTAATACTTAGTAACTTCTCACTCGACTACAAGAGATCGGGTTACATAGATGACTTGCGCACGTGGAAAAACTCGAGTTATTTCGTTGGATTGCTAGGTGCGATTATGAGTCTAAATTACGTTGTTCAAATCGTGAGCTCGGATCACTGTTCGGTTATGAGCTCGAGTTATCTGGTTTGGTCGCACGCGATTATTCAACACTTAGCCGATTTTAATTACGGTCCCTCTCGTCGAGACTTTGTATTTTACGGCGTCGATCGGATACCCGCCTTCATATCCAGGAAAGAAATATATATAGAAGGAGTTCTGAGGAAAGATGGAATTTCATTCAAATAAAACAAGTACAGAATACAATATTAAGGAAAACTATGACGAAGGAGGGTTGTCCCGGCGTCACCCCCGATCTCTCCTTCTTCTTGCTCCTCTGGCTCCTCCTCCTCGGCCTCCTCTTCCTCGTCACCCACCTCGGCTAAGGCCTGCTGCAGGTCCAAGAAGGAAGCAGGATGCTCCTCTTCAGAGTAACCATGGGCGCGGAATTGAGCCAGGCAGCCCCAGAAGCCGTCCTTGAAGTAGCCGAACGCCCTGTTCCCGAGCAAGACGTCAAACTCTGGGGACTTCAAGAACTCTTCTCGGGCCTCACCCTTCAGGCGCTCGGCCTCTTGCTCTGACCTCGCCCTGGCCTCCTCGAGTTCCACCCTCATGGCCTCCTTCTCGGCTACCCGAGCTTCCTTCTCAGCAAGGAGCTCGGCCTCCAGCAACTCCTGCTGGGTTTTCGCCTCCTCTAGCTCCCGAGCTCGACAGGCCTCTAATTCCTCGAGTTTAGCCATCACCTTGGTGTGCTGATGCGAGGCCTTGTCGAGACTTCGGTTGATGGACCGTACTTTTTGGGAGGACTGGGTGAGGCGTCTCACCATCTCACCCCCCCAAACTATGGCCTGTGCAAGGGCGAGAAGTTAGAACCAGCGGTGTTAGTATAGGGGGGAGAATTAAAGGCTCGAGAAATGGAAAACATACCGGGGCAATATGGGATGAGAAGTAAGCTATGACCTCGACGTCATCAGCTTTCATCAACTCCGGGACATCCGATTCAGGAGCCATATTAAAAATATACCTGGTAGCCATGACCGGCGATGGTGAGGCTACCAGGGAATCCTTGGAAGGATCAAAACGGGGGGGGGGGGTTCTTCCGGACCTCCTCCTCGAGGATGAAGCCTCGGCAATGGAATGAACTTGGTAGGGTCGAGAGTCTCCTCGGGCGTAGCCGTCGGGGGTGTCGGTGCTCGAACCCTCTCTTGGGTCTCCTCGGGCCGAGTCCCCGAGGTGGAGACGCTTTTCTTTCGCCTCTCAGCTTGGACCTTCTTCTCGGCCGAGGAGGAGACTTTCCTCTTCTTGGTTGTCTTCTTGGGGGGCCCGACCTCCCCCGAGGCACGCGCCTCCTCCTGCATAGCCTTCAGCATCTCGGCTTTACCCATTCGTTCGTCTGCATAAAAAGATACAAAAGAACAAGGCAAATATTATCTCGGGAAATGCATGAGCTCGGGAAAAAATAGAAGCACAACTAGGGCAGGATACAACTATACCGAGGTCCCCAACAAGCTTGACCCCCTTCCTGCTAAACTTGAAGAAGCACAGCAGATCTTCCTTTATGAGCTCGGGAGCATTATAGCTCTTATCGCACATAGCCTCGAGGAAGGGGGTCAGGCTCGGGGTTCGGTCGGGTGTTCGGGGGACAATGGTGATTGCGCTATCCCTCCAATGCATCTCACACCTCCACGGATCCCTCATAACATCACACTTGATGTAGAAGAACCTGCTCATCCACCCCTTATGGGAGCTCGGGTTCCCCTTAATGAAGGAGTGATCCCCCTTGTGGGAGAGGTAGAATTTCCCTGGTCCTAGCCTCTTAATCTGAACTAGTTGCATGAGGACGTAGGGGATTAAGGGGATCTCATGGTAGCTGAGGAGGACGGCCAGAGCCAATAGTAAACTGTATGAGTTCGAGGCTAATTGGCTCGGGCTTAGTTGTATATGACAAAAGAAGGCGGCGATAAACCTCGAGATCGGGATCCTGAGGCCCATCTCTATCTGGTTCATGTAGAAATTATGAAACTCTGGAGGGGGGCGATGGGCCCTCTCGTCGGGTTGGGGGTTAACTACCTCGAATTTACCCATTGTCCCCCCCTTCTCCTTGATGGTGTCTATGTCGGATAATCTTAGGGTAGAGGATTTCTCCTCATACCAGAGAGTGTTAGGGAGTTCCTCTGACCGGGGAAGCCAGGGTTCCCCCACCTGGCGAACAGGAGATGTGCTATCTATAGACGCAGCAGCACTACTCACGGGAGTATCAGAAGGAGAAGACATTGTGTATGGATAGTTGAAACTTACTGAGTGAGAGGTCGGGAGAACGCTGAGATAGTTCGGAAGCGAGACAGAATTTGGGCAGAGTAACGGTGCTCTCAAAATCGCAAGTGAAAAATGAATCCTGAAGTTGGAATATTTATAGGAAACGGAGGATTGATCTCGGCCGTCCGATCTCACCTCACTCAAAGATCCAGATCCCCTCAAGGAGCTCAACCGTCGCGCCTGACGTCAGGCTACTCGGCAGGCTATGTCCATCTTGATCGTCCATTCGAATCTTATCAACGGCTGGGAATCATTATCACGTGGATCATGGTTTTCTCCCGAAAACATAGCCTGACCTCAATCCCGTCGTACACGTGTCCCCTTATCGACGGTTGAGAAGCAGCATCGTGCGGATCAAAGTTTTTCTTTGGTATCGGGGATTTCACCTCGGGTCCCGAAGACAAATATACTCACTCCTATACTTCAATTCTTTGTCTAGGACTAGCGACGGGGGATACTCCTGATGCCCCCATAAGCACCTCGGGACCCGAGGACTGAGCACCATGTCATCAACCTTACCTACCTCATCGAGGGTGAGAGCAGTCAGAAGGCATGCAAGCAGCTCGGAGCTCGGGAGTCCTCCTCCTGGGGAGTTAAACCTCGGGATTTGCCCGAGCACCCACGCTATGGGGAGAAATGGATAACTTGAGGAAACGGTCTGAGCTCGGGGTACCTCCCGAGGTCCTCGATCCGACGTATGGGAGAATCTTTCCGGGATACATCTTTCCTTCTTTAGAAGATCCGGATACGATACGCTTTCCTTATCTACAAAACCAGATCTCTGAGAATCACGGAGAGGATCTCGCCCGCCCGAGATCTCCGCCAGGATATGCTCCTCTTCAACCGACTTAGCCCCTCTATAAATACCCCCCAGGTTTGCTCTCTCAGACACATTCACTCATTCTTGCACACCCTTGCACACAGCTATATTTTCTCTCGCTTTCTCTCGTGCGCGTGCATGACTTAAGCATCGGAGGGGCTTCGCCGGACACACTTCCGGTGCCATCTGACGGGTGTTCTGTGGTTGTAGATCTTGAAGAGACACGTTATTTTCTCTCCAGTTGCCCGACGTCAGTAAGGCTCCTCGGCGTGGTGTTACTTGCTCTCGGCTGAACTATTTGGCTACATCAGATCCTAATTGAGAATTGAAACTAATGTATAGACTAGAAACACATGTTGTAACACAATAATAAAAGGGTAGCCATATGTACAATCCATATTTTAGTAATCGTACTCACAATTATCTTTTATTCTACAAGTTTACAAAAGTAACCCATTAATTATGTTTTAAAGTATAGGAATTGAATAATAATAGGATACACTATAAGTACATAGTTTAAAATCCATCATTAACTTTAACCATAAAAACAATTTGATGCCCTCTATTACCACCTGGGGACTCGAAGACCGAGCAATGCAGTACAAGCCCGACCTATGCTATCAAGGTTGGTGAATCGCCCGAGGAAGTGCTCCAAGATCGGGATAGCGTGAGGCTTGATCACCAGTTCGAGAGTGCTTCCCGAGGACCATGTCCCGACGTGCTGAGGCATCCCGTTTGGATACGTATTTCCTTATTTAGAGAATCCGGGGACGATACGTCTTTCCTTGTTTATGCAGCAAGATCCCAAAGATCACGGATAAGATCTCGCCCGCCCGAGATCTCCGCCGAGATATGCTCATCTCAACCGTCTAGACCCTCTATAAATATCAGGTTTGCTTCCTCATTCCATATAGACTCATTCTCATACTCACTTACTCTCACATCATATGCTTCTCTCAATTTTGCTCCCGCGCACTGCCTGACTTAAGCATCGGAGGGGCTTCGCGTGACAAACATCCGACGTCCTCTGACCAGTGACTTGTGGTTGCAGATATCAAGCAAGGAGAAGCACTTTCCACCTTCCAGTGCCCCGACGCCCGACATGGTACCCGACGAACCGAGCTCATCCTCCCGACGTGGTGGTAGCTCTCGGCTGAGATAATTTGGCTACATCAATTGGCGCCGTCTGTGGAAATCGTAGAAGAAAGAAATCAAGATGCCACCAAAGAGATCTAGTGCTCAGGGTACTGGAGAGACAAGCCGCACAGAAAGTATGACTCAGGGGTCGGAGAACCCCAATCTCATTGCCGAACAAATAGCTGAACTGGTTTCAACCACTGTAGCACAGATATTGGCGAACAGACCTAAGTCACACCCGCCGCCCGATCAACAATCTGAGGAGATTAGGAAGTTACGGGAGGAGATTGAAAGTTTGAGGAAGGAAAGGAGCTCGACACCTCCTCCCCCATCTGCTCGGAAGGTGTCCTTTTCTGCCAAGGTGTTGGCTGCTAAAATGTCCCAGCATTTCAAATTTCCGAATGTGGGAGAGTATGACTGCATGGGAGATCCCCATGAGTATTTATCCCGATTTGAGAACGCTGCACTCCTCCACCAGTATTCTGATCCTATCAAGTGCAGAATCTTTCTCACCACTCTAGTCCGAGCGGCACAGCAGTGGTTTAACCTTCTGCCAACCAAGAGCATAAAATGTTTCCAGGATTTCAGTCTTGCGTTTCTTCATCAGTTTGATATCAGAAAAAACAACCGATGACCACGCTCAACCTGTTCACTGTCAAGCAAAAGGAACAGGAGAGTTTTCGGGAGTACATCAAACGCTTCAACAGAACCATTATCGAGGTGCCTTCCGCTACACCCGACCTGATCATCGGAGCGTTCACCCAAGGCTTACCTGGGGGGGGGGGGTCGATTTCTTCCGGTCCTAGTCAAGAAGCCTCCTAAGACATTTGATTAACTCCTTACCAAGGCAGAGAAGTACGTCAATGTGAAGTAGATACAGTCCTAGAGAAGAAACGAACAAAGAGTGCCACCTCGGCCAAGCAATGGAGCTTCGGGCAGAAAAACCCCCAATGAGGCCACCGAGACAAGAGCCCCCTTTACTCTTGGGGGAATTCACCACTCGAACACCATTGAGAGTGAGTAAGGTTCGGGCCTTGGAGATTTGTGATGAGAGGAAGCTGGTACAGAGACCTCGGGAGAGTGACGGGGCACCGAGGAATCCCAGGTCAGAAAAGTTCTGTGATTTCCACAAAGATTATGGTCATACCACCACGAACTGTCGATTTTTGGATCAGGAGTTAGAGCGCATCATCCAGAGCAATCTCGAGGTGCGAGCAGCGTTAGTTGAGGATAGGCCACGCAGGTGGGAGAAGAGGTCTCGGAGAGAAGATATGGGACAACACGATGGCAAGACCTCTAGTCGAGAAACAACACCTCGGGGACAGGAACGGAACCCTTCTCGAGAAGAGCAGAGATCACCTCAACCTTGGGGAGTCATCCACATGATTTCAGGAGGACCTACTGACGGGGACTCTAACCGGGCGAGAATGACGGGGTGGCGTTGGATGGAAACCATGGAGATAGAGAGGAAGCGCTCCGGACCCGCCATCTCATTTGACCCTGAGGACATACCCGCGGATGTGGAAGCACACAACGATGCTTTGGTTATCCGGGCAATGATTGCGAATTATGAGGTGGCACGCATCTTCGTGGATTTTGGAAGCTCAGTCAACGTGTTTTTTAAGGGGGCCATGGATCAGATGGACCTAGGGCAATATCATTTGGGATCAGTGAATACACCGCTGTTCGGGTTCACGGGCCACTCTTTGAAATCAGTGTGGGCCGTTCAGCTACCTCTTTCCCTCGGGTCGGGAAATTCGAGGAAGACTAAGATCATTGAGTTTATTGTGATAGACGCGCCTTCTTCTTATAATGTTATACTAGGGAGACCGAATATGACCACCTTCTCGGCCGTGACCTCAGCTTTGCACCAAAAGATAAAATTTCCAGTGGAGACAAGGTAGGAGAGGTATTAGGAATCGGAAGATGGCCAGAAAGTGCTATGTGGAAGAGGTGAGGATCAAGCATAAGGCACTCAAGGCCACCTTCTAAGCTCACCTCGAGGCCCGAGAGGATAGGATGTAGGTAGGCTCGGGAATTTTATCTTATTATCTTCTTTTAACCTCGTTTCCTCTGTAGGTTATTTTATTTCTCAAATTAAACGTTATCTTATGGAATAAAAGAAATTTTTCTCAACTCACCGCCCCTGTCAAGCATCCTCTAGTTACATCTTTGACTGAGCGATTATTAGAACAAACTTGTAAGCTCGATCAGCGTGGCGCTATAAAACCCAACACCCGTTGGCACCAAATCCGGTATGCTCGAGAAAAGTTTATCCGTATTTGCTGTGAAATCTATTACCTCGACCTGCTCGAGGAATTCTTCTCTATTTACTGTGGGACATATTATCTCGATCAGCTCGGGAACATTTTACCTCTGTTTGAGGTGGAAACTCTTATCTCGATCTACTCGGAAAATTATTATATTCTGTTGGGGAATTTTATCCCGCTCTGCTCGGGAATCTATTACAGCATGCTCGGGAAGGTTATCGGCTCTGCTCCGAAATATATTCCCCGCTCTGCCCAGGAATCTGTTATTTCAACTATGAAAATTTATAAGCCCAGTCCCGCACTGGCACCTCCTCGGGTGGCAACCCCACCTGAGCACTAAAGTCCAGTTCCGCACTGACCACTCCTCACGTAGCCCTTCTACGTGAGCGCATAAACCCGATCAGCTCGAAACTAAGCCCAGTTCCGCACTGGCACCTCCTCGGAGGGTGGCAACCCCACCTGAGCACTTAAGCCCAGTTCCGCACTGGTCATTCGCGTAGCTCTTCTACGCAAACACATAAACCCGACCAGCTCGGCACTTAAGCTCAGTTACGCATCGACCCCACCTCGAGAGAAAAACTAACCCGAGCCCAGGAAACAAACTTATGAATAAAGTAAAAAGGCAAACACCAGACCTCCTCGGGTCTCGTCCTTCCAGTTCCGCACTGGCCACTTCTCGCGTAGCTCTCCTACGCAAATACATAAAGCCCGACCAGCTCGACACTCAAAGTCCAGTTTCGCACTGGCCACTTCTCGCGTAGCTCTCCTACGCAAATACATAAAGCCCGACCAGCTCGACACTCAAAATCCAGTTCCGCACTGGCCACTTCTCGCGTAGCTCTCCTACGCAAATACATAAAGCCCGACCAGCTCGACACTCAAAGTCCAGTTTCGCACTGGCCACTTCTCGCGTAGCTCCCCTACGCAAATACATAAGCCCGACCAACTCGACATATAGGTCCAATTCCGCATTGGCCAACTTTTTGTGTGGCGGAACCACCCGAGCACATAAGATCGATCAACTCAAGTCCAATTCATATTAACACCACGGATAAGCTCGGGTAACCGGATCAGGTAACAGACCTATGGTTCAAAGTCACTTGGCACGGACAAACATTATCTCAGATCGGGCTCTGTCCCTGACAATTACGTCTTGAAAAGTTCTAACGCCAAATAGTCTTCGTTCAAGTAGGAGAGCTCGGGTTACTCCATGCAGTTGTGTGGTTACATATTCGTCGTTTAGTTCGGATTATCCTTCGCTTGGTTACAAATGAATTGCTCACCTATCTTGATTGCTCGGACTATCTCACTTAAAGATCACGTTTATGCGCGTTACGATTGTGCCGGGAGCGGCTCGGGTACTTTAGATTATTGAAACGAAACAGCTCGGGCCTCTTGGTTCGGCTATTCATGGTTATTCAACCCTTAATTGGTTCCGGTTATTCTTTGCCCTGCTCGGGTAATAGAGATCACCTACATTGGTTGCTCGGATTATCCCGTTTTGCATTTGCTTATGTAATCTTATGCTTGAATAAAAGTGAGACAAAGTGGAATTTCATTAAACTTCGGAAGGTTACAGTACAACAAAACGTAAATACATTGCTATTTGGGGGAGTCGGGGGAGTGGCCTCATCTCCCGAGGCATCCTCTTCCTCCTCTTCGTCGGCCTCTTCGTCATCCTCGGGTATTTCCCACAGGACCTTCTTACGTCGAGGAAGGGAGTCGGGTGGTCCTCCTCGGAGTAGCCTTTGGCTCGAAACTGAGCCACGGTGCCATCGAAGCCCGTTTTGAAATAAGCCACGGACTTCTTTGCACACAGGCGTTTGAATCCGGGGACTTGAGAAACTCCTCCTTCCCGATGTCCCATGCGTTGGTGGCCTCGCTCTTCAGGCGCCCGATCTCCTCCTCGACCCGAACCTTGGTCTCCTTGAGCTGGGCTTCGACAACAGTTTTCTCATCAAGCGCAGCCTCGAGCTCAGCCCTCATTGCCTCATCCTCGGTAGTCCGAGAAGCCCTCTCAGTAACTAGCTGAGCCCTCAACGCCTCTTGCACGGCCTCAACCATCTTCTTCTCTTGGACCCTAATGGCCTTCAGCTCCTCAACCCACGCCACCAGCTCGGCGTGGTGTCCCATCGCCTCGATAAAGTGTTCGTGGGTGTCGCTCGCCTCTCGTTGAGCTCGAGTGAGGTGTTTTATCACCTCGCCTCCCCAAGCCACGACCTGCATAAAAATCGAAGGTCAGCATGCTAACACAAGAAGGAAACTAAAGCTCGGGAAAGTGGAAATGTACCGATGCAATCTGTGATGCGAACAAGCCCACGACCTCCGTGTCGGAGCCCCCCGCCAATCAACCCAGGTCTCGGTCGGGGGCCATGTGGCAAAGGTACTTGGTCGCCACGGCGCTGTCGAGGAGACCACCAGCGAGTCCTCGAAGTAGTTGAGGGGAGGGACTCGTCCTGGGCCCGATTCCTTCATGGATCCCCTCTCTGGAGAAGAGACCTCAGGAATGTTGACGACCGGCGTCGGGTCAGGACACTCCTCAATCGACGGGATAGGAGGCATCGAGACCCGACGCTCCTCGGTGGTTCGCTCGGGCCGGGCTCCCGATGTGGAGACCCCCTTCTTCCTCTGGCGCCGAGGCTCCTTCTCGATGAGGGTGGAGGTCTTTCTTTTCTTCGCCACCTTCTTATGGGGCGCGGCTGAACCCGCAACATCTCAGTCTTGCCCATGCGCTCGTCTGCAAAATAAGTAACAAGGTAAATGTTAGTTCGGGCGAAGCACGAGCTCGGGGCGTATGTGATTACATGGTTAAGGCAAGACACGACAATACCTAAATCCCCGACCAGTCGAACCCTTTTCCCACTAAAATTAAAAAAACACAGAAAATCCTCCTCGATCAACTGCTGGGCATTAAAGCACCTCCCTCTCATAACCTCTAAAAATCTAGTTAGGTCGGGTTTTGGCTCGGGAGTCAAGAGGGTCAAGGTGTGGGCGTCATCCCGCCACGACATATTGCAACGCCAGAAGTTCTCCCGGCTCGAGATACAATTAACAAAGAAGTACCTACTCATCCACCCCTTGTGGAAGCTCAGGTTACCGCCTATAAATAAAAACTCCTTCTTGTTGGAAATGTAAAATTTCCCAGGACCTAACCGCTTGATCTGGTTCAACTGCATTAGGGTATAGGTCGAGATAGGGACGTTATGAAACTTCATCAAAATCCCCAAGGACAACAGATAGCTAAAAGAGTTGGGGGTAAGCTGGTTAGGGCTGACCTCGAGGTGACCGCAGAGGCTGGTAATAAATTTAGGAATGGGAAACCAAGACCCCGATCTATTTGATTTATGTAAAAGGTGTGGAAACCAGCAGGAGGGCGATGAGCTCGGGCGTGGACATGGGGGACTACCACCTCGTATAGTTCGGTTATCCCTGCCTTGTCCTTAATGGAAGAAATGTCCTATTACCTGGGGTGAAGGCCTTAATCTCATACCAGATACAACCCTAGGCAGCTAGCCTCGCCTCATCCTGGTCGATCTTAAGAATCCTAGCCCTGTGAAGCTCTGCCAAGCTCGGGGTCTCATCTTCCCTATGACTAGCCTCGGCAGGCGATGAAATATCTATGGACTCCGCTACTCTCTTAACCAAGTTACTATCGGGGGAAGACATCTCTACAAAAGGCTAAAAAGTGATAAAACTTACGGAAGGTCGGGAGGCGGTGAAAATAGCTCGGGAGCAGGTGGAAAATTTGGTAGAGTTTCGACACTAGAAAAAAGCGAAATTTAGAAGTGAAACGTGAATGTCGAAGTATTTATAGAATCCGAGGCTGATCGTGACCACCCAATCTGGCACCTATCAACGGTCCGGATTACCTCGGGAACTCCAACGATCACCTCAGTCGTCAGACCCCCTCAATCCTGGTCGTGCGTTCAGATCTTATCAACGACTGGGAAGTAGTCACATGGATCGTGGTTTTCTCCCGAAAGCACAAGCTGACCTCCCTCTAACCGTCCACGTGTCTCTTTATCGACGATTGAAGTGCAACGTCACGAGGATCATGATTTTCTTTAGAATTGTGGGTTTCACTTCGGGTCCCGACCTCAATTGTACATACTCCTGTACTTCAATTCTTCGTCTAGGACTCGCGGAGGGGGATACTCCTGATGCCCCCTATTACCACCTCGGGATCCGAAGACCGAGCACTGCAGTACAATCCCGACCTATGCTATCTGTTGGCGCAGCGGCGGATTCGGATCCCGCTCCCGAGGCGCAGCAGAAGATTTCAAAATTTTGCACCGGGAATGGTCAATACATATTATAAACAACAATTAAACATCCATAGGGTGTTTATATTGGTACCTTGCTGGCGTCTAGGCGCCTGGCTCCGACCAATTTCACGAGGAAATTGGCACTTCAACGGTAGGCGGTTGTCGTTCTCCAATCCGGTCCACGACTGAAATCACGATCCCTTCGTAAGTCTGCACTAGAAAACTTGACGAATATTTCACGGACGGAATCTCCTCGTCGAGACGGTCGGAACAAGTCCGACGGCGACGACAACGGACGACGGCGGTGTGAGAGGGGGGCGGCGGCCGTGAGTGGGAGAGGAGAGGGAGGCGGCGGAATCTAGGGTTGTGGTAGTAGAGTTGTGTCATACAAAACCCTAGGGCATGTATATATAGACTTGTGATGGGATTGAACCGGTCCAATGAGCCTGGGTCGGGCCCCAGGTCCATATGGACATTCGTTTCAAGTACATCGCCGTGGCTCCATCATAATCCCGATCGACGATCAGATCGGACCGATCTACACAGTTTACAAAACTGAGTATTATGATGCGAAAACAATTTTTCGGACCACCTAATCCAAAATTGCAGTTTGGCCCCTCCAAGTTTCAAGGACAGTCAAACTAGCCCACACTTTAGGGAAATTGCATTTTGAACCCTGTTCAATTTTAGGAAGTCGCACTTCCATCCTTTCTCCTACTATGCTCAACAAATTGAGCTCAATTTTCATGCGGGAATCGAGAAACCAGTACTTGTGTGACCGTCAATGGTTCAGGGATACAACTAGCCATGGGCCCACAACATTTGCGACTCCGAAACCACATTTCGGACTAACCCATCGGACATGGTAAAGCGTCTAGCAACATCGCCCCATGATCCCCTAGGTATCACTGATAGTGCCTGCAAGAACCAGTCGGTCATGGTTAGCGTACAGTACGGTCCTTTCATCACATATATCCCGATCAGATCAACGACCATTGATAAATCGAGAGTGACTAGAGATCCAATAACCATGCATACATCTTGGAGATCAAATAGTGACATCGCGTGTGTTACTAGGTAAATTCATTACCGAAAACACATCTAGTACTCTGGCCAGAGATTTATTACACTATTATCTCCTCAGATATCATAGGATATCCACGCACAAGGGCGATCGGTGAATCCTCGACAACGAAGCATCGACTCCTACGTGCATCGGGAACACAATACCGCCACCTGATGACCCCATCAGAGTCGGTAAACGGGTCAAAGTGAGGTGCCTATCACGTAGAGTCTCAATGACGTTTCGAGTAGTGAGGGCTAATCTGTACAACCAAGACCTCGGACTTAATCAACTCGAAAAATGGTAACCACTTGGAAAGTCCGAACGAGGGTAGTTCGATAGATCACAGGTCACTATCCATCTGCATGCTCAGAACATCACAATGTTCCCTACCAATGAAACGTGGTACTTCACATCGCAGATGCTAGTCTCAAACTCGGGCGGCCTTATCCTCACTTTGACAGCCCAATCGACTAGGAACGAGTTTAGAATACACAGTGACAATTAGATGTGTTTCATGATAGTCATCATATCCACTATCACATCTAACATACACTATGGTGCATTCTAGGTCTTTATCCAACGCAATTGTTAACATTATAAAATAATGAAGATAAAGAATGCTATAAAAGAATACGAATTTCATAAATAAAGATCGTTTTACAAAGATTCAACAAGAACCCACACGCCACAAGTTGGCTAGTTGGGCACCTACTCTAACACTATCAAGGTCGGTGAATCGCCCGAGGAAGCACTCCAAGATCGGGATAGCGTGAGGCTTGATCACCAGTTCGGGAGTGCTTCCCGAGGACAATGTCCCGACGTGCTGAGGCATCCCGCCTGGATACGTATTTCCTTATTTAGAGAATCTGGGGGCGATACGCATTTCCTTGTTTATGCAGCAAGATCCCCGAAGATCACGGATAAGATCTCAACCGTCTAGCTCATCTATGAATACAAGGTTTGCTCCCTCATTCCATATAGACTCATTCTCATACTCACTTGCTCTCACAGCATATGCTTCTCTTAATTTTGCTCTCGCGCACTGCCTGACTTAAACATCGGAGGGGCTTCACCGAACACACTTCCGATGCCCTCTGACCAGTGACTTGTGGTTGCAGATATCAAGCAAGGAGAAGAGCTTTCCACCTTCCAGTGCCCCGACACCCGACGTGGTACCCGAAGAACCGAGCTCGTCCTCCCGACGTGGTGGTAGCTCTCGTCAGAGATAATTTGGCTACATCACGACTAATCAAGTATCTTAGCAAAATTAAAAATGTACAATGTCTATAAAGTCAATGGTCATGTGTGCTATATATATCTATATACATACTTAAATTTAATTTTTATTTTAATGTATATAATATTCTATTTATTTTAATTTCAAACTAAAAAGATAATGTACTATTTAGAAAATAAAGATCAAAATGATATTAAAATAACACAAGAGAACTATAAATAAAATTATTGTATTTTACAAATAAGACATTACTTACGAGAATCACACGATAATTTTAATGGTTGATCAATTTATTTGAATATTAAATAAGTAGTTTTATTATTTTTATCATGATTTCTCCTTTCATTTTTTCTTTTTTCACTCAATGAATCTCCAAAATTATTTTTAGTACTTTTTGTTAAAATATAGTATAGAGAAATATTTTACCAAAAGTTGAGATACCATTCATTACCAATTTACTTCTTTTAAGAAGATATCATTAGCATTTCTAAATTCAAGGGTTAATTGAGGATATAAAAAAGACTGAAAGTAAAAGTGGAGCGTGATTAATAAAATATTGATTATAAATATTCATACCCTCACATGAGTTTCCCGTGGAGCGTGATTAACAAAATTTGTTGTTATGTAGTTTTTTCTCTAACAGTTTTCTTGAGTACGCAGAAATCAAATCAAAACAAGACGAGCAGATCAGCTGAAGAACTATACGGTATAAACGAAGAACCGAACTCAGTTGAGAAGAGTGCAGATGAGTTTAGAGTTAAGAAGAGCAGATCTGTTCAGATAACAAGAGCAGATCTGTTCAGATAACAAGAGCAGTTCTTCTTTACTGCTTATTGCATTCATGTTTCTAAAGTGATTTTAAGTTTCAATTTACAGAGACTAGTCGGGTCTTTTCTGTCTGATATTTCAAATCAGACCTGATATTCTCTCTGTATTCAAAACTTTTCAAAAACAGAAGCTATTGTAGCTCCATACTGATTCATATCACGGCCACAAGTGCGTGTCTTTTCGTTTGAAGTTAGTTGACAAAATTCAAATGGTGGGATATAATATGTTGGGAACATGTGAAACAGGCAAACAAACCCCTATTTTTATTCGTTTTTAAGTCGTCCCGTTTAAGTCAATAAAAAAATGATAGTAATAAAATAAGACTGGATCCTGATTAGCATAAAAATTTTACATACTATAATATGTTATTACGTTAACATGTTTATATAAATCAGCATGTGTAATAAATTATTTGGAAAATAATTGTGGCTTGGCGAAGTATCAAATAGAAAGGAATTGGCATTGCTGCAACTTGGGGTGCACAATTTGAAGGAGTCTTGGTCATTTTCTATTTGTTAACTAAAAACCAATCAAGGAAGGCTTAGAATGATAAAATAAATTATGTATTATTTTATTTTAGTCATTTTAAATTTTATTTCAATGTCTTTCTTTGTCCCGACATTTATTTATACACGGATATAAAAAAAAGAAAAGAAAGAAAAAAAGAAAGAAAGAAAGGATCCTAATTGAGAATTGAAACTGATGTATAGACTAGAAACACATGCTGTAACACAATAATAAAAGGGTAGCCATATGTACAATCCATATTTTAGTAATCGTACTCACAATTATCTTTTATTCTACAAGTTTACAAAAGTAACCACTTAATTATGTTTTAAAGTATAGGAATTGAATAATAATAGGATACACTATAAGTACATAGTTTAAAATCCATCATTAACTTTAACCATAAAAACAATTAATCAAGTATCTTAGCAAAATTAAAATGTACAATGTCTATAAAGTCAATGGTCATGTGTGCTATATATATCTATATACATACTTAAATTTAATTTTTATTTTAATGTATATAATATTCTATTTATTTTAGTTTCAAACTAAAAAGATACTGTACTATTTAGAAAATAAAGATCAAAATGATATTAAAATAACACAAGAGAACTATAAATAAAACTATTGTATTTTATAAATAAGACATTACTTACGAGAATCACATCACTCGAAAATTTTAAAGGTTGATCAATTTATTTGAATATTAAATAAGTAGTTTTATTATTTTTATCATGATTTCTCCTTTCATTTTTTCTTTTTTCACTCAATGAATCTCCAAAATTATTTTTAGTACTTTTTGTTAAAATATAGTATAGAGTTAAAATATTTTACCAAAAGTTGAGATGCCATTCATTACCAATTTACTACTTTTAAGAAGATATCATTAGCATTTTTAAATTCAAGGGTTAATTGAGGATATAAAAAAGACTGAAAGTAAAAGTGGAGAGTGATTAATAAAATGTTGATTATAAATATTCATACCCTCACACGAGTTACCCGTGGAGCGTGATTAACAAAACTTGTTGTTATGTAGTTTTTTCTCTAACAGTTTTCTTGAGTACGCAGAAATCAGATCAAAACAAGACGAGCAGATCAGTTGAAGAACTATATGGTATAAACGAAGAACCGAGCTCAGTTGAGAAGAGTGTAGATGAGTTTAGAATTGAGAAGAGCAGATCCGTTCAGCCATATCTCCGAGTTGCTCGATGTTAAAGTAAAATTTATAAGTTTTGGTGATAACAAAAATAAGACAAGAACTGAATTCAAGATAACATATGGACAATCAGCTGTTATAATTAACAGATAAGCATATTCAGAAGAATTCAGTTATCGGTTTGAGGATTTCAGAGTTCTGTGTACAGTTGATTTGCGATTAGATTTTGTTATTCGGGACTGATTCAGATGTTGGGACGAATATTAAGATATCGGGTTGAAAAAATCCCAGATATACAGATTTCAGATATTGGAAATATTCGTGTAATCAGATTCTGGCATCGGGTCATTATTTCAGATGTGTTAGAGATTCAGATGTTTATTGAAAGGCTACAGACGCAGATTCTGGTATTTATTCAATTATCGGGTCTTTCCTTCAGAAGTGAAGGTATTCAGATTTTGGGTAAAGTCGATTCGGAATCAGATGTGATTAATAGGGAACGTTTCAGATTTTGGGTTATATGAGTGACAGAGCTTTCAGATGTCGGGACAATATTTCAGCTGTTGAAGCACTCAGCTGTTGCAAGTACTCAGATGTCTTTATCTATTCAGCTGCGAGGGCTACGTATACTCAAGAGACGATGAGACAGCCATTTTCTCCAAGAGAGAAAGAACTGATATAACAGAAAGAGCTTTCAGGCGTAAAGGAACGAATAGCTTCAGATGATATGATATATTCAAATTGTAAAGAATCAATGACGATGATTGAATCGTACAAATGCCTGGAATTAAGGAGACAATGTCAGAGCTATTTTGGGCGATTGTACGCAGTATACAGAGGACGTTATACTATGTTTGCACAAATATGGATATACGAAATTTTAGCCCCGACGAAGCGTAGATTACCATTTTGTTGAGCAGGATATGTAGTTGTACGATGAATTTATTCAAAAAAGAATTCTGTTTCCTTAAGAGAAATTAATTGACCGTTGAGATCAAAGACTAAAAAGGCTAAAGAATTCAAATTGAGAAGCCCTCTGCCGATTTTCCGTCTCTGTTGATTCTCCGTCTTCATCGTTCTTGAGCTTATTGCCTATCTACGCTATCTTTCAAAAGCTCACACAGTGACTGAAAATTTATATTGCTAAATCATTCTGTCCAGTCATACAACTCGAAGAACACTCAATCAAGCTTTCATAGTTTCACCTTCGAGATACATCTTCTGGCTCACTTTTTGAATCGAGTTTCATAGTATAGAAACCAGAAGATACACAACACTCAATAGCTTTGTATTTCATTGTATAATCACTTTGAGTCTGTAACAAACGTGCTACATAAATCCGTTTGAGAAAAACTTTAATCGTTTGTAAACAGCAGCTGCGTCTACGTGTGTTTGGAGTTGCTAGGAGTTCACCTGGAGCGAGGTTCGGTGATTGGGTGTCTATAGTGTCTGTATTTATCAAAGCCTTCTAGTGGAACCTTCCTGAAGAAGGAAGAAGGGGAGACGTATGATTTGATATCCGAACTTCCATAAACAAACTCTTGACCTTGAAATTTTACTTTAATGTATTTATTTACACTTACACTGTTCACAGATTGATCGACTTCATTCCACACATTATTTGTTAGTCGAGAAATCTGATTTGAGACTGAGATACCTTAAATCTGGTAACTCGGATTTAAGTTAAGCGAGACACTTGTAAAACTGTTTTAAGGTTTCGAAAATTCAAAAATACTAAGGAGTTCATTCAACCCCCCTTTTGAACTCCTAAAGCTGTTTTTCGATTCCTATTGATCCTATCACTGGAGCTTATCTTAATGTGTTGCGATCATAACGGCTCCGAATTTATGTCCAGCATGCTCAAGGTGGACACAATCCTATATCGGGATATCATTGCGTAAATAGCGCCTTGAAAGGCGTCTCACGCACATATGGTAGATAAGTCCATAAATCCCGAGATTGAGCTCAGATCTCGCTCAACCCTTCACTAGCCGGATCACATCAAGTAATCGTCTATCGTCTATCCTCTCTATAAAAGTCTAGGTATGTACCACTTTACATTCATTTCATAAGTCCACGGCTTTAGAAAATATTCTCGCTTACTATTTTCAAGACCTCCCGAGCTAACTTAAATATCGGAAGGTTTTCGTTGGTTGGGCACCTTGAAAATTTTACGTGAAAAACCATAAAAATTATTAGGGTAAAAGACCACGGACAAGATGAAAAATACTATTATAATATTTTGAAAATTACAAAATATGAAACATAAGCTTTTTTATAGGAAAATTGCTCGTGTGAAGACAATTTCCGTAGCCATTTTGATTTCTCAATTGCATCAATTTATTGACAATCAACACATTCATTATTTATTAGATGACACATTGACGACAACTTCACCAGAAACATGCCCAACTCCCTCTAACATTTTTAATGAAGAAGACGAGTTCGAGAGTTTTCCGAGTAGAGATGGAGGATAGCTCTTTGGAAGGACGTGAGGACGAGAATGATACTAACATCAAATGTCATTATCCTAATAAATTAGGATGTTACTTTGGAGCTTGTATTAAAGCGACGATTTCACTTAACTTAGTGGGTTCTTTGATCAAATCTAAGCATTATTATTCGCTAGAATATATTGAATCAGGGAGGTCATGTTACAACTTAAAGTTTAAAAAATTTGGTTGAAGTCAAGTTTATTAATATACGTAGAAACGTATATAGAGGTGTGGTTGGAATATACAAATAATATTTTTAGTTTCCAAAATAGAATGATGTGATCGGATTTTTCCTCAGCCGATGAGCTACAGATCGGGAGCTCTATCTTTGGGACAATACACCTTGGGTCACCTACAATCATAGGAACAAGGCAGAGAGCGCCAGAAGTATTTCTGGTGAAACCCCTCCGATGTCTAAGACAGCTCAAGTGATCGAGAGAAAGTAAGAGTATATAGAGCTGAGAGCTCGTGAGAGTGTGAATAAATGTAAGGTAAAAGTATACCTCAGTACTTATAGAGTGGCTTACGAATTAATTTGAGTATTATGTCTGGCATGTCGCGTAATCGGGAGGGACCTACGTTTCATTGAGCTGGCGAATTAATGTAAGCAATATATTTGGCATGTCATATGATCGGACAGGACCTACGTTTCATTGTACTGGCGGATAATGTGAGCAATATGTCTGGCATGTCATATGATTGGACGTGACCTACGTTTCATGCGAATTAATGTGAACAGTATGTCCGGAATGACATGTGATCGGGCAGGACCTACGTTTCATTTGACTGGCGAATTAATGTGGCAGTATGTCTGGCATGTCACGTGATCGGGCGGGACCATAAATGCTCTTCCTCGGATCTCTTATCCCGAGCTCCCGATGTGTCCTACCACAATAAATAGACTTCTCGATCTCAGATCTCGAGCGGATATAGGAGATACAAAGTGATCATCGGGTCCCGATTATATGGAGGAGGTATCACATAAAATTTAAACATTATGTGGACTATCCTATACATTTTCAACGGAAATCTAAAGAAAACGAGATTGTCATACCAACTAGCTAGATGATGATGTTTGCCCGTATTTCCATTAATTGTTTGAAAGAAGATAGATAAATGTGTAGTAATAATAACTAACTTGTCGATTCACACAGAATGCTGGGAAAAATCTCGGAAATAATGAGAGAAAACTCACGATAATTTTATTTTCTCAAATATTGTTCATACAACAACGTATCCTCGTAGAAATATAAAACGGACTCAAAATAATCAGATGTACTTGCCTTATTCAGAAATAAAGGCATATTAACGGCATCAATATGTAGTTAAACCATATTCAGAATTCTCTTAATCATAGAAAGCTATAATTGTTGGCAATTGATGTAACGAGCAAAAGGGAAGACAAGCGTGACATAAGTGTGCGGAGTGGAGGTCTCTGAATACTTTGCTACCGCTAAGTATTGAAAAATATTCTATGATATATATATGCTAGAGATATTTATATATTTTAAGAATACATGTTTATTTGGAACTATATGGAGCTATTAGAATTATCAAAATATTATAGTATATTTTACATCTTATCAGTAGTTTTTACTACAAAGACACGCTACTTTAGCGACCGAAAAAGCCATCACAAATTAACGATTGATAAATAGCATCGGTAATAGCGACGAATTCATAAAACCGTTGCTAATGTTAGTGACGGTATGAGTTTAAAACCATAGCGAATTTACCCTTTTTTCTAGTGTTTACCTTATTGAGTTTGAGATGTTTTCCACGCAAAATTTCGGTGTCCATTTTTATTTTGCAAAATTTAGTATTTCTATCACCGAGACTAACAACTGCTTTTCTTCATCAATAAATTTTAAAAATATGCTACGTAATATCTGCAGTATCTTTATTATAAAGTTAAAATTATTTTCATAATTAAAATCTCAATTAACCAGTGTATAAACTAAATAAATAACATTAACTTGACAATTTGTAACTCATGGTATAGAGATTGATGCCTCCTATTACCATCTCGGGACCCGAGGACCGAGCACTGCTCTCAAAACCCCGTCATAGGCTACCAAGCTCGGGAATCGCTCGAGGACTAGCACCAAGATCTGGTTTCGCCCGAGGCCTCAGTATAAGCTCGGGAGTGTTTCCCGAGGACAGTGTCTCGACGTGGTGAAGAGTCCAACCTGGATACATATTTTGATTGATTAAATTTGAAATAAATCGAAATGTCATATTTACCTTTTTTAAAATAATTAGTTAATACAAAAAAATAAAGATTTCAGGGATAATCATGTAATTAAATGATTTGATAGATGTGTGCTAAATTATTATTGTTTGGATTGTGATTGGATTGATTTAATCAACCCTGCTATCAAACGCAGCCTTATAGATAGGGGTGAGCATTCCGTCGGTTCGGTTACCGACCGAACCGATTTTTTTTTAACCGACCATAACCGATTTATTTTAAAATAACCGAACCGACCGATTTTTTTTTACGAAACCGATAATAACCGAAACCGAAAAAATCGGTTATTTCGGTCGGTAACCGAAATAACCGATATTTTTTGGAAAAATTAATAAATATTATAATTAATATATTTAGGGTATATTTTACTATTAAAATTAATAAATATTATAATATATTAATATATAAATAATAGTTAATATATAAAATCGGTTATTTCGGTTAACCGATTTAACCGACTTTTTGAAAAATAAAAACCGTAATCGAACCGATTTAACCGATTTTTCTAAAAATAAAAATCGATTAACCGAAATAACCGAACCGATATAATTATTCGGTTCGGTTTGATCGGTTATTTCGGTTTAATCGATGTTTTGCTCACCCCTACTTTTGGCGCCCTCTGACCTGTGATTTGTGGTTGCAGACAACAAGGAGAAGCACAATCCATTCACCAGTTGCCCGACGTGCCCGAGATCCTCGACGTGGCGGTGTTAGCTCGTCGACTGAGATAATTTGGCTACATCAATTGGCGTCGTCTGTGGGAAACGTACAAGGAATAAGATAATATGCCACCGAAGAGGACTAGAGCTCAGGTTACTGGAGAAACTAGCAACATGGAGAGTACTGCTCAGGGGTCAGAGAACCCCCATCTCATGGCAACACAGAGAGCTCAACTGGTAGCGGCTACTGTGGAACAGATATTGGCTAACCGCTCGGAGTCACAACTGCGGCCCGATCAACAATATGAGGAGATCAGGAAATTGTGAGAAGAAATGGCCCGCTTGAGAGAAAAGAGGAGCACGGGCCCGACGCCCCCGCCGGCTAGGGAAGTCCCCTTCTTTCCCGAGGTGCTGGCCGCCGAGCTACCCCAGCACTTCAAGTTCCCGAACGTAGGAGAGTACGATGGGACGGGAGATCCCGAGGAGCATTTATCCCGGTTCGAGAATGCCGCTCTTCTCCATCAGTATGCCGACCCCATCAAGTGCAGAGTATTCTTAACCACCCTGGTTCGATCAGCCCAACAGTGGTTCAATCTCTTGCCAACGGGAGCATCAAGAGCTTTCAGGATTTTAGCCAGGCGTTCCTCCATCAGTTCGCCAATAGCAAGAAGCAACCCATGACAACATTGAATTTATTCACCGTGAAGCAGAAGGAGCAGGAGAGTCTTCGGGAGTACATTAAACGCTTCAACAGAACCATTATCGAGGTGCCCTCTGTTACAACCGATCTGATCATCAGGGCGTTCACCCAAGGCTTACGGGGGGCGATTTCTTCAGGTCCCTAGTCAAGAAGCCCCCGAAGACATTCGACGAACTCCTTACCAAGACAGAGAAGTACGTCAATGTAGAGGAGATACAGTACTCGAGGAAAAATGAACAGAGAGTGCTACCTCGGCATAGTTAGGACGCTCGAGTAGAAAAACCCCCACCGAGGCCATCTAGACAGGAACCCCCTTTGCTCCTGGGGGAATTTACCGCTCGGACACCAATGAAAGTAAGGAAGGCTCGGGACCTGGAAATCTGTGATGAGAGAAAGTTAGTGAAGCGGTCTCGGGGGAGTGATGGGCCCCCGAGGAATCCCAGGTCAAACAAATTTTGTAATTTCCACAAGGATTACGGCCACATCATCGAAGATTGCCGGCTCTTAGACCAGGAGTTGGAGGGCATCATCCAGAGCAATCCCGATGTGTGAGCAGCGCTAGTTGGGGATAGGCCGCGTAGGTGGAAGAAGAGGCCTCGGAGATAAGACAGTGGGCGGCACAACAACAGGGCCTCCGGTCGGGAAGCTACACCTTGGAGACGGGATCAGGGTCCTTCTCGAGAAAAGTAGCGATCACCCCAGCCTCGGGGAATTATCCAGATGATATCAGGGGGATCTACCAAAGGCGACTCTAATCGTGCGAGGAGGACAGGATGGCGTCGGATGGAAGTCATGGAGATAGAGAGGAAGCACTCGGAGCCTACCATCTCATTTGGTTCCGAGGATTTACCAGCGGATGTTGAAGCACACAACGATGCTCTGGTTATCCGGATAACCAGGCGATGATTGCAAACTATGAAGTGGTCCGCATCTTCGCGGATTCGGGAAGCTCAGTCAATGTGTTTTTCAAAAAGGTCGTGGATCAGATGGACCTCGGGTAGTATGACTTGGAGCCAATGCTGACACCACTGTTCAGGTTTACAGGTCATTCCTTGAAACCAGTGGGGGCCGTTCAGCTACCTCTTTCGCTCGGGGCAGGAAATTTGAGGAAGACTAAGGTCGTTGAGTTTACTATGGTAGACGCACCATCTTCCTACAATGTTATATTGGGGAGATCGGCCATGGCCGCCTTCATGGTCGTGGCCTCGGCTTTGCATCAAAATATAAAGTTTCCGATGGGGGATGAAGTAGGTGAGGTCCTAGGAGATCGAAAGATGGCAAGTAAGTGCTATGTGGAGGAAGTGAGGATCGAGCAAAAGGCGCTCAAGTCCCGATCCTACGCTCACTCTGAGGCCCGAGAAGTTAAAATGTAAGTAGGCTCAGGAATTTATCTTATCATTTGCTTTTATCTTCGTTTCAACTGTAGGTTATTTTATTTTTCAATTGTAAACGTTATCTTATGGAATAAAAGAAGTTTTTCTCTTAACTCCTGGCTCTTTCTATCAAAGCTCCTCGGGTGGCAATCCCAGCTGAGCACTTAAGCCCAGTTCCACACTGGCCACTCCTCACGTAGCTCTTCTACATGAGTGCATAAGTCCGTCCGGCTCGGCACATAAGCCCAGTTTCGTATTGGCATCTCCTCGAGTGGCAACCCCACCTGAGCACTTAAGCCCAGTTCCGCACTGGTCACTCCTCGCATAGCTCTTCTACGTGAGTGCATAAGCCCGACCAGCTCGACACTTAACCCTAGTTCTGCACTGACACCTCCTCGGATGTCAACCTCACCTGAGCACTTAAAGCCCAGTTCTGTACTAACCACTCCTCGCGTAGCTCTTCTACATGAGTGCATAGGTCCGACCAGCTCAGCACTTAAGCCCAGTTTCATACTTGCACCTCCTCGGGTGGCAACCCCACCTGAGCACTTAAAGCCAGTTCCGCACTGGCCACTCCTCGCGTAGCTCTTCTCCGTGAGTGCATAAGCCCGACCAGCTCGGCACTTAAGCCCAGTTTCGCACTGGCACCTCCTCAGGTGGTAACCCCACCTGAGCACTTAAAGCCCAGTTTCGTACTGGCACCTTCTCACATAGCTCTTCTACGTGAGTACATAAGCCCGACCAGCCCGACACTTAAGCCCAGTTCCGCACTGCCACCTCCTCGGGTGACAACCCCACCTGAGCACATAAGACCAGTTCCGCCCGAGCACCTTCTCGGGCAGCAAACCTGCCCGGGCATGAAACACTCGGCCAGCTCGGGCGGCAAACCCACAGTAAAGTAATTAGCATGGACAAACATCATCCCTGCTCAGGCTTTGCCCTTGACAATTACGTCTTAAAAGATGCTAACGACCAATAGCTTTCGTTCAATTAAGGGAGCTCGGGTTACGTCGTTCAATTATGTCATATGACACGTGATTATATGGCCGGGTTACCCCGATTCATTTTAAGTGTTGACTCAATAAATTGAAATCTCGGGAGGATAGAAGTGATACGAAGTGAATTTCATTAAACTTCAAAAGATTACAATACAACAAAATTAAAATACAATTATCACTTGGGGGTATGAATAGGCGCACTAGACTGATCCTCATTCTGTCCTCCTGATTCCTGAAAGAGGCCCCTACTACGACCACGACGTCTAGGAGGCATCTAAAACACTCAACAGGATAAGGAAAAACAGAACAGATACAGCATAGAAAGCATATAACACAAAATATGCAACACATAGTCATATAAGTCAAGCACATGCAACACGCGCCACTGTGCCTAGACTCAAGTGTGATCAAAGGAATTGAGCTTATCCCAGTTTAAGCTCTGATACCAAAAATGTCAGGCCTCGTGCTCTCAACAGATAAACACATGCGGAAGCTATCAAAAAGTGGGTAAAATTTTTGCTTTTAGGCCCAACGGTTTTAAACGTATAATTTAAAATACAACAATACTTAAAATAAGTTTACCAGTTCAAAACAAACAACAACAAAGCATACATAAATACAACATGTATCGAACCCCCCTATGGGTACAACAACAAAGCGCAGGGCATCCCCCTGGCTAACTGATACATATTTATATATATGCTATACGCTACTGGGACACACTAGCCACCTCCTGGGGCACCACCAGCTGGGTTGAAACCACGACCAGCTGTAGAACCTGGGTTTCCTGAAAACAATACAACAAAGAAACAAACCAAGCCCCGGAGGGACATGGGGTCAAACCCCAGTACGGAGAGCACTATAAAACAGCAATAAACAGCAAGGAATAAATTGTAGATGCTATGCATGAGACACCAAGGAACAAAGGAAAGCTCTACCCACTAGGGAGCTAAGGAACTCAAACATAGCTCCAAAAAACATCGACAAGGTACAGTAGCCACGGGGTGAGTTCACAGTGTGGTAGTGAGCCACTCGCCATGAAACTACACCCAATTACCAGATGCATCAAACAACTCGACCTGCTGTTGCCTCGCCCATGAACTGTGGTAGTTAACCACTCGGCGCATGGTGGCTACGATCCCAGCAGGGAGATGAGAGTGCGGTATTACCGCTCGCCCTCGCCACCTGGTAAGAAACAGAACAAGAACAACGAAACTATGGCAATAACGCTGGGATGAGATGCAATTACGTGTATGCACATACTGGAAATGACAAGCATATTAACATATGCGAAAGCAGTAACAACATCAGCAAGTACATAACACATAAACCAGCAATTCCATCTCACAATTCATCCAAGCCGTAGCCTCGCCGCAATACAAGCTCAAATCCGTACCTTATATTGAGCACAATTACACTGCTAGAAATCCCGAAGACTCTGGTAAAAGCCTGCTAAACAATAAGCGTATAACTCAGGGATCTAACAGAAAATCACGGCTGGGAGCTACGCTCAACCAACACCGTTTCCTACTACCACAACTTCGCAAGAAGCTTAAAACAAAGCTAGAAACAAGATCTCAACACGAGGAATGAAGTTCTACCTGCTACTACAAAATTCACGAACTGGCAGCAACTTCTCGTTCCTCAACTAGCCAATTACAGCTTCTAAAACTGGTACGAAAAGGAAGAGCTTCACAAGAGGAGTCCAACACTACTCCAATTGTCCAAAACAACGGCCGGAATCGACGGGAATCTACCGGAGAAGCTCACGGTGAACAGTAACGAGGGTTGAGAAAACAGAGAACGAAAAGCTGGAAAATATTCTAAGTATGGAAACTGGTAACGAATTTGAAGACCAAGTCTTCCTATATACAACTAACAACTGCTGAAATCTACTCAATCAATTGTCCACCGACGAATTCAGCAGGCACCAACTAATTAGCTGCTGATTCTCAAATATCGTTAAAATGAAACACAAAGCAATCCAAAGGCTGGTTCTCAAAACGGCGTCGCAACAACTAATCCAAACGACGTCGCTTAGGATACGCGATTCTAAATACCAACTGCTGGTCATTCAGCAGCAATACACAAAACAACGTAAAGCACTTCCTCCTGCTGATACCAGCAGCAACATCAAAACGCGGCGTTGCAACTAACTTAAACGACGTCGCTCCTCTTCGCGCTACAGGAAGGTTGACCAGCATTGACAATCAGCAGGCAATATAAACTATCGACTGGTTCCTCAAAACGGCACCGCTTCGAATTTTTATAACGCTCTCCTGCTGAAATCCACGTAAGCGTTGCTGTAGCCAGCTCTCGCACAACGCTACGCTAATATCACCAACTGCTGACAGCCCTTGCTAATCATCAAAACGACGACGTATCAATCCCCCGTGATACAAAACGCGCTAAGCTGCCAGCAGCAAAGTTTACGTCAGCAGCTTCGATGCCAACACAAGCATGACGTCATCAGAGCTGCTATCAGCAGATACCTCTAAACTCAAAATTTCGAAAATCTCCAGAATTACTCTTAGGAGGAAAATCGACCCGAAAACACAATTCAAACATGCAAACAGAGATCTGAATCCCCAAAATCATCAAAATTCGATAACTTCAACAGTAAATCCTTAATCAACATTTCAGGTCTCACAGCCCCCCCTCCGGAGAAGAGACCTCAGAATTGCAATAACAAGCGTTGGATCAGGACGCTCCTCGATCGTCGGGATTAGAGGCGTTGACGCCCGGTGCTCCTCGGTGGGTGTTGCTGCTCGGGCCCCAGGGGTCGAGGCCCCCTTCTTCCTCTTCTAGCGGCGGGCCTCCTTCTCGGCAGGCGTGGAGGCTTTCCTCTTCTTCACCACCTTAGGCGAGGGTGCGGCTACCCCTGAGGAGCCCACCTCGGCCTCGTCCCAAACCGTTAGCATTTCCGCTTTGCCCATGCGATCGTCTGCCAAAGAAAATGCAAGTTAGATAATAGTTCGGGAAAAACACAAGCTCGGGTATATGTGAGAACGTGGATAAACCAAGACGAGGTGATATCTAGGTCCCCAACCAGTTCGACCCCCTTCCTGATGAACCCAAAAAAGCACAGGAGATCTTCTTTTCTTAGCTCGAGAGCATTATAGCTCTTGTCGCGCATAGCCTCGAGGAAGGAGGTCAGGTTCAGGGACCGGTCGAGGGTTCGAGGTGCGAGAGTGTATGCATTGTCTCTCCATGACATCTCGCACCTCCACGGGTTTTTCTTCTTCCCATCCCGTTTAATATAGAAGAACCTGCTCATACACCCTTTGTGGGAGCTCGGGTTTCCCTTGATAAAAGTGTGATCTCCCTTGTGGGAGATGTAAAACTTCCCAGGCCCCAGCCTCTTAATTTGGACTAGTTGCATGAGGACGTATGGGATCAGGGGATGTTATGATAGCTCAGAAGGACGGCTAGAGCTAGCAGGAAGCTATAGGAGTTCGGGGCCAGTTGGCTCGGGCTGATTTTTATATGATGACACAAGGAGTAATGAACCTCGGGATCGGAACATAAGACTCATCTCTATCTGGTTCATATAGAAAGTGGGGAAGCCAGGAGGAGGGCGATGAGCCCTCTCGTCGGGACAAGGGAGGACTACTTCGAACTTATCCATCGTTCCCCCCTTCTCCTTGATTATGGAAATGTCAGACAACTTAAGGATGGAGGATTTCTCCTCATACCAAAGGACACTCGAGAGTTCATCCTGGTCGGGAAGCCAGGGCTCTTTACTTTCTGGACTGGGTGGGACGCTATCGACCGACGCGGCCGTACTGCTTACTATACTATCGCTAGGGGTAGACATTATCAAAGGAGGCAAAAAATTACTAAGTGTTTGAAAGTAGGAGATCGGGAGAGCAGATCGAGAGCTCGGGAACGAGAGAAGATTTTGACTGAGTAACGGGGCGGTAAAAAGCGAAAGTAGAAAATGAACGGGAAATGTCAAAGTATTTATAAGAATCTGGGGATGATCTTGGCCGTCCGATCGCGCGCTCATCAGCGGTTCGGATTACCTCGGGAACTCCAACGATCACTTCGGTTGTCAGGCCCCCTCAATCTGGATCATGCGCTTAGGTCTTATCAACGGCGGGGAGGCAATGTCACATGGATCGTTGTTTTTATCCCGAAAACACAACCCGACCTCCATCTAGCCGTCCACGTGTCTCCTTATCAACGGTGGACGTACATCGTCCCGAGGATTATGGTTTTCTTCAGGATTCTGAATTTCACCTCGGGTCCCGACCTCAGTTATATCTACTCCTATACTTCAATACTTCGTCTAGGACTCGTGGCGGGGGATACTCTTGATGCCCCATATCACCACCTCGGGACTCGAGGATCGAGCACTACTCTCAAAACCCCATCATAGGCCACCAAGCTCGGGAATCGCCCGAGGACTAGCACCAAGATCTGGTTTCGCCCGAGGCCTCAGTATAAGCTCGGGAGTGTTTCCCGAGGACAGTGTCTCGACGTGGTTAAGGGTTCAACCTGGATACGTCTTTCCTTATGCAGATGAATCCCGCTTGGATACGTCTTTTCTTATTAGAAGAATCCCGGGATGATACACCTTTCCTTATTTAGGCAAGAGGATCCCGAAGATCGCGAAGAATATTCGTCGAGATATTCTTTTCCACCGCCATTGCCCCTCTATAAATATCAGGTATGCTTCTCATTATGCACACATTATTGCAGCACTCACTTGCTCTCATAGCACATATTCTTGCTCCATTTTTTCTCTCGCGCGCACTGTCTGACTTAAGCATCGGAGGGGCTTCGTCGGACACACTTCCGGCGCCCTCTGACCTGTGATTTGTGGTTGCAGACAAGAAAGAGAAGCACAATCCAGTCACCGGTTGCCCGACGTACCCGAGCTCCTCGACGTGGCGGTGTTAGTTCGTCGGCTGAGATAATTTGGCTACGTCATAGATATAAAAATTAAGGTTTTTTTAACAATGTGATCTGTACTTTGCTCTCTGCAGTTTTGTGGTTATTGTACAGTTGATTTATAGTGCACAAAACAGAAGTCGTAAGGTCAAAAGTTTGGCCAAATTGCAAAGGTAACTCCAAAGACACGTATACATAAATAATTACAATTAAACAGATGCTTGGCTTCCGTTTAGATCATGTTTCACTCCAACTTGAGCCGAGTTTCGGAATCTTGCGAATGGCCGTATGGCTATCCCTCTTCTCTTGAGCCATTTATCGATAAGCCGAACAGTGTTTCCGATCAGAAGAATCCCCATCACACAACACCACACCGTGATAGCAGTCTCCACGACATGGCTCAAAGATTTCCTGTACATTTTCGGAGTTATCGCAAGAATCGCCACGCCATAAGTCACAGCTATCGAAGTCACCGTGAGCCACATGGTAACCATCAAAAACCACATAAAGAGCCTGCGCTTGAACGGCAATCCACTGATGAGGAGCAATATAATGCTGAGAGAAGAGACGAATGCGACAGTGTTGACTCGTATAAAGTTCCCAAAGTATTTAGGGTGATTATATGACATGACAGATTCCCCTGCTAGCCGAGGATGCAGCAGGGGGTTGCCCTGTGAATCTTGCGTCGAATTTTCCTGCCAAAGGCCGCCTGGCGGGCTCACCCCGGCTTGGAATGCCATTGTCGCTATGAGGATCGCCACCACCATTATCGAGTCTCGTTTCTTGGAGAGCCACTTGACTGGTTGGGTACGAGGGCCACTTGATTTGCAGACAGAAGGCTGGAGGATTCTTCTTATGTCCGAAACTGCATCGTCCTCTGAGGTTTCATCCAGTATATCTAGGACTGTCCGGCCCTTTGAATCCTTTGCATTCATGTTTGTTTTGCCTGTTTCCGCCAAGTATTGGATTATCTGTAAACATTTTTGGCTCAGATTATGTAGACTTAAGTACACATTATTCTACCAATATTTGCTGCTGAATTAGGGGCCAACATTCCGAGCAATATAATTTATTCACACAATATGGCTAATTTATCTCATACATAATAAATTACCTCGACTTGCTTATCCCTCAGAGCCAGATGCATTATGGTGTCCCCATCATTATCCTTGGCATTCACAATCTCCTCACTCAAGACAGGAACCAAGATCCTCAAACAATCCAATCTACCATATTTAACACACAAATGCAACACCGTACCGCCTCCTTCGACCTTCTCTCGAGCTGCAAGTGGGCAAACCCGAACTAGCTCCGCCAATACACGAACATGGCCTTTAATTGCAGCAAGATGAAGAGGATTCTTGCCTCCAAAATCACGCGACAGACACATGTCCGGTGCAGCCGAAAACAACGTTCTCGCTATATCTAAGTACCCTTTAGCTGACGCGACATGAAGAGGGGACGATTGCTGGGAATCCAACGCTTCGGCAAGTTCGAGATTTCTGTTCAAGATCTCTTGAACAAATCTCAAGTTCCCTCTCATGGTTGCCACATGTAATGGGGTCTTGTTTATACATGTATATGAAACTCTATCGAGAAGAAATGGATCTTCTTCGAGTAATCGGTGCAGACTTGCTGCATCATTTGCTAATGCAGCTTCATATAGCTTGTTTTCGGCCATGTTTTAACAAAAATCTCTCTATTTTTTCATATGTGATTGCACACACAAGAGAACTCGTGAGTATTTATTAGCATATTTTCGTTGACTTGGGTAGTTGTTTACATAGGGAGGACTCAGTCTGCGTCGTTTCTGAGATGGTTCGATCAGCTTTCACAGTAAGGAGGGGCATTATTTAATTGAGATTGTTTTTACCAAAATACCCTTGTACATGCACTTAAAGACTATAAACTGGGAAGTATTTCTCTTTACTGAAAAGTGTTACATAATCTACTACATACAAAGAGACACAAAATTATATGTGTGTGTATATTTTATAAATTTCTAATTAAAAAAATATAATTCATATTTAACCCACATGTCACTCGTTATGATATATTTGCATCTGATGTAGCCAAATTTTGTCAGCCGAGAGCTATTACCCCGCCAAGAGGTGGAGCTCGGGTCATCGGGCACCTGCGATGGAGAATACTTCTTCTTGGTGCCTGCAGCCACAGATCACGCGTCAGAGGTCGCCGGAAGTGTGTCCGGCGAATCCCCTCCGATGCCTAAGTCAGACAGTGCTCTAGAGAGAAAACGTATGCTGTGAGAACAAATGAGTATGAGAATCCGAGTCTCAGAATGAGAGAGCAAACTTGGTATTTATAGAGGGGCTAGGCGGTTGAGATGAAGCGAATCTCGTCGGATATCTCGGCGTGATCTTCGGGCGAGATATTCTCCCTGATATTCGGGGATCTCGTCGGCCATATATGGAAAGTCGTATCGTCCATGGATCCTTCAAATAAGGAAAGACGTATCCAGCCGGGATTCGTTTGCACAAGGAAAGGCGTGTCCAAGGCGGATTCTTTCTCGGTCGTCGGGACATGGTCCTCGGGCGTCTCCCGAGCTGGTATGTGCCGAGGTCGCGGGTGAGTTACTCGGTTCTCGAGTCCCGAGGTGGTTTATGGGGGGCATCAGGAGTATCCCTCGCCGCGAGTCCTATACGAAGAATTGAAGTATAGGACTGTAGAGTAGTGATCGGGACCCGAGGCGTAAGCTTGTGCTTTCTGGGGAAAACCGCAGTCGTTGGCTAGGCTTAATTGGGTGCCAGGACAAGTCCTAACCCGGTATTTGCATGGACCGTTAGAGTTCCCGAGGTGGTAAATCTAAGTCTGCCGGACTTAGTGTGCCAATGAAGGTTGGACTTGGTGTACCAACGAAGGTTGGGCTTTATATGTCGAGCTGGTCGGACTTGTGCCAACGAAGGTTGGACTTTATATGCCGAGCTGGTCAAACTTGTGCCATGAAGGTTGGACTTTATATGCCGAGCTGGTCAAACTTGTGCCTGCGGAACTGGGCTATGATTGCGTAGAGAGCTACGTGATAAGTGGCCAGTGCGGAACTCGGGTTTGTTGCTCATATGGGGTTGCCACCCGAGGAGGTGCCAGTGCGGAACTGGGCTTTGAATGCCGAGCTGGTCGGGCTTAGTGGCCAGTGCGGAACTGGGCTTATGAGTGCCGAGCAGGTCGGGCTTAGCGGCCAGTGCGGAACTGGGCTTCGGTGGTGGGGATAGCAAATTCCCGAATAGAGAAGAGAGTAATTTCTCGAGCGGAGCAATATAGGATTTCTACGTAGGATGTAGTGAACCCTTGAGCGGGATAAATCTCTGAGACAATAGAGATAACAGATTCCTCGGCCAATAAAGTTAAACATGTTCCCGAGCGAATAACATTTTCTCGAGCAAGTCGAGATAATAGATTCCATAACTGAGTAAGACAATGGATTCCTGTGCAGAGCGAAGAACAGCTTCCGGGGCATAGCCGATGACTTTCTCAATGATGTGATAGATTCATATTCTCGAGCAGGTTGGGATAATAGCTTTCTGAGCAGAGCAATATAGGATTCCTAGGCAGGATACAATAAAGTCCTGAGCATGACATAATAAAGTCCCGAGCGGAGCGAGGTAATAAAATCCCGATCAGGCCGATAGCGTTTCCGAGCGGGTCGAGGCGACTTGTGCCAAAGCCTAATCTTTCATAAAGTAACACAGCAAGAGTGAAATTACTAACCTCAGTTTATCGTGTTTGTAGATGAACTACAATCCCAGGCGGCGGTCTCTTTGCACTTCTTTGTTCGCGACGAGGACTCGTCGGGAGGATCGGCCCCTTGGCCAGGGGGCTAAGACTGGTTCTTCAGTCATCCCATTGGTTACTCTGGTCGCCGGGAGACCTTGAGAATCGAGGTCTTGGGTTTTTTGAGATAACAGACTCCTAGGGAGAGCAGATAATATACTTCGAGTAGGTAGAGATGACATTTTCACGCCGGTTGTACTTACAGATCACGGCGCTTGGTTAGAATAACATATTCCTAGTAGCTGATAGATTTCCGAGCCGAGCAATACGATAGGCTCCCGAGCAGGAGTAATAGACTCCCGAGCAGAGTGGGATAAAGGATTCCAGAGCAAATAAGGATTAACACGTCCTTGAGTAGGTCGAGGCCGTAGATTCCAGCACAGGGCTGATAGTCCTTCGAGCCGGTCGGGACAAAAGACTCTCGAGCAGAGCCTGAGCGAAGAATAAAAGAGATTCCCGAGTAGGATGTGAAATTCTCGAGCAAATAGATATAGCAGACATCACAGGAATCAGACTTCCGAGCAGGTCCATAGAAGATTACAATTGCTGAGCTTGTGGAAATAAATACTTCCCGAGCAGGGATGATAGACACCGGAGCAGGAATAATAGACTCCTCAGTAGGGATGATAGATTCCCGAGCAGGGCGTGAGCCGAGCAGGTAAGAGATTAACATATCCTTGACCAAAGCGGGATAAAACCCCGAGCAGATTAAGATTGACATGTGCCCGAGTGGATCGAGTCAACCTGTGCTAAACATAATTTTTCATGATGCATTTGCAGAGTAAGACAACCACTGACCTTAGTTTAGTGTGTCTGTAGGCGAGCTACAATCTCAGGCGAAGGTTGTGATGTAACCGAGCAAGGAATAGTCCGAGTTATACGCGATCACACATAAGATATTCCAGGTCGGACGAAACCTGATCTTGACAGAGCGTCCTCGGGGAACATAACGAGCTCAGAAGCGTAGGTCGGGATGTGTTCCACCAACAATATCCTGAGTATTTACAGACGAGCGAAAGAGGTTGAACGTACCTGTCTGAGTAATTGTGAATTTGCGCGGGCCTGATATGTTCCCTCATCTTCCATCAAGTTGCTTATGTAGGGGTGAACTATCGCGCGCCGCACAGTTACGTCGGGATGCCACTGGTTACCATATCAGCTCGGGATGTTAGAATAGTCGAGCCACGAGATCCCGAGGTGGCGCTCGTAGCCAGGGAGATGCACCCGTGAGCGGATAGCAGGATGGTCTCTCGAGCTCGGGTCTTGAGCTGAAATTCGACGATATCAAGCTTCTTGCTACGGGCGAACTTGCGGGGGAGAGCATCGCCCTCGAACCGAGATAAGTGTTCCTCGGTATCTTCCCTCCTATCGTACTCATCGACGTTCGTGGATTTGAAGTGCTCCGGAACGGGGAGAGGTGGAGGCGGCCAGTATTTCAGCAGAAAAAAGAGGACCTCCCGAACTGGTAGTGGGGGAGGCCCCGAGCTTGTTCCTTCAATTAATCGGGCAATCTCCTCCCATACCTGTTCTCCTCGGCCTATCGATCGAGCTGCGAATGTGATTTCGACCGATCAGCCAATAGCTGTTCCACTGTAGGTGCTACCCGTTGGGCTATCTGGGTTGTGGTGAGATTGAAAAAGAAATCGCCCCGATTCCTCCGACCCTTGAAATATACAATGTGCTGCGAGTTTCTCCGGTACCCTGAGCTCTAGTCCTCTGGGGTGGCGTCTTGTATTCCTTCTTCAACGTTTCCCACAGACGGCGCCAATTGATGTAGCCAAATTTTGTCAGCCGAGAGCTATTACCCCGCCAAGAGGTGGAGCTCGGATCGTCGGGCACCTGCGATGGAGAATACTTCTTCTTGGTGCCTGCAGCCACAGATCACGCGTCATAGGGCGCCAGAAGTGTGTCCGACGAAGCCCCTCCGATGCCTAAGTTAGGTAGTGCTCTAGAGAGAAAACGTATGCTGTGAGAACAAATGAGTATGAGAATCCGAGTCCCAGAATGAAAGAGCAAACCTGGTATTTTTAGAGGGGCTAGGCAGTTGAGATGAGCGAATCTCGGCGGATATCTCGGCGTGATCTTCGGGCGAGATATTCTCCCTAATCTTCGGGGATCTCGTCGGCCATATATGGAAAGTCGTATCGTCCATGGATCCTTCAAATAAGGAAAGACGTATCCAGCCGGGATTCGTTTGCACAAGGAAAGACGTGTCCAAGGCGGATTCTTCATCGGTCGTCGGGACATGGTCCTCGGGCGTCTCCCGAGCTGGTGTGTGCCGAGGTCGCGGGTGAGCTACTCGGTCCTCGGGTCCCGAGGTGGTTTATGGGGCATCAGCATCCATATATCTTTTTTGGCATTTTTTATTAATTTCTCTATCGCTATTTGACATCTATCTCTATAGGAGAGACTTAATATGTCGCGTAGTTGTATTTGTTCTTGGTTTATTTGAAATAATTTACTTTTAATATAATATTGAGTCGTCTTATCTGCTCCACTTATTCTTTTGTTCTTGGCAAATAATAATATTATATATTGTTTAAGGTGTACTTATGCATAGATTACTATGAATAAGTCTAAGGTTGCTAACGCAATCATGGAAAAACGAGTGACGCGTTTAGGTTATTTATTTTTACGGGGGGTCAAGTCAGGATATTAAATGTGAATATTTTTTTACATAAGTTTAATTTCATCATCGGGTCAATCTACATATTAACAAACACCAAAATAGAATTTCTTTTTCCTTTGCAAACACTTTATTGTTTTTAATATGTTTTTTTCTTATTCTTTTAGAACATTCATATTATTATATATTGAGAGAGGATAATTTTTTTCCTTAAAATTTTCCACTCTTTTGCAACACCATATAAAAAATAATTTTGTTAAAATTTAGAAATTTTCAGTACTAATAATGGAATGTGGTTAATGGTTATGGACTAAAAATAAACCCGAGATTGCATCGGATAAAAGCCCAAGGAACTCGAATTAAAAATTATATTTTAAAATTAGTTTTTAAAAATATTTTATAAAAATTTTATTTAAACACACGTATTTTAAGTTTTTTAACTTTGAAAACATTAAAAAACTTTTTCAAAATTTTATATATGCGAGTGAATGAGGCTTCAAAGCAGTCGAGTTTTGTTGAAGTCAATCTATTATGTATAAACGTACACACATATTAATAAACTTCGTTACGCGGTGTACTTTAATACATAAACTTTATATATAATATGAATATTGTATAACTATGATTGCGATATGTGCAATTAATAATTGCATTGAGAGGAGGAATAAATTGGAAGTCTATGCATCTGTTTGGTATCTGTCAACACACAAAATTCGGCTCTATCACCTTTTACCCTCACTAGGGCGTATACGTGTTTATGTAATATAGTATACGGAAAAAAAATAATAATTTCTTACTAAAAGTTTTATAGTTGGGATCGTTGGGTTTATGATATCTATCATGGTAGGGGGAGTAATTTTTAAAATTTTTAATTTTGAACAATCAAATCCATGGTCACTTGTATAGTGAATTTAAAAGATGTATAGGATTGTTTATCGAGTTTTGACTTTGACACTTCGGCATGATTCCGACTATTCCGATTATTAATCTGAGATAGCATTTCAAAAGGTTGAACCACGAACCGGCTCCTTCATGATCTTCCACAATTAAGTCCACTGTATATTCAAGATCTTTATCTATGTAGTTTACATGGTAAACGGATAATGAATTTACTATAATAAAATAAAATATAAATCTTATTAAAATAAATATTTACACGTAAGTCAATAAAAACCCCTCAATTAGGGCATATACGTTGTATATGAAATGTAATATATGGGGAAAAAATGATGTCTTATTTATTTAATATTTAAAAAATAATAAGTTCTGTCAAAAGTTTTATGTTGGGATCTGGTTTTTCTAATGATATGACACAGTGGAAGTTTTGAAATTTAAATTATCAATCAAATTCATGGGCACATGTATAGTGAATTTAAAATATACATAGGAAGTTTATCGAGTTTTATTTTTGGTATTTCGATCATGGCTCCAATTATTCCGGTTAGTAAGTAAAGATTTCAAAAGTTTGGATCACGAGCTCGCTCCTTCACGATCTTCCACAATCAAGTCCATGACTAGATTTGAAGTTCTCTTGTTTGATTGCACTAGAAATCGAAAAAAGTTTTCCAAAGAGATATGATAGATAGGAGCAATAGCGATGGCGTCAAGATGTAAGTATATTCAACATCTTTATCTATATCTTGTATGAGTAACATATAATGTATTTACTATAATAAAATAAAATATAAATTATATAAAAATAAATATTTACACGTAAGTTAATAAAACCCCTAGCCACAAGTTGGCCTAGAGGACATCTGTTCTAATATTTTATTCAATTTTTACATCGCTTATACGAGTAAACAAATAATGTAATTGCTATAATAAAATAAAATATAAATTATATAAAAATAAATATACATGTAAGTTAATAAAATCCCTAGCCACAAGTTCGCTTACACGACATCTGCTCTAATACTTTATTCAATTTTTATGGGATAAATTAAATAACATAGAACGTGCTTTTTTAGGAGCAATTTCCATTTCTTTCCGTGCTATTAGTTTCAAAAATACCTTCTCGTAATTGTATATGAACTACAAATAAGGGTCATAAAAAACAGTGAAACATACATTACATGGAAGCTGCAGCATGAGGTTTCCAGTTTCCTGGACCATGCTCGATGTGTAGGGGTTTCGGAATTAAACGACTTTAGGTAACCTTATGGTCTATGTGTTGAAATTTTGAATACGGGACAATTAATATTTTGTTTGTCAAAATTTTATTGCTTTTTTTTTTTATCTGGATGATTTAGTTACCTGAATGTGATTGATTTGGGGTTACAAGCTACATGGAAATTCTCAAAACAATTTACGCGCTGATTCTTGACCTTTCAAATGGGAGTTCGTGGATGAAATTATTTACAGCAGAAGAGAGGAACCAATACTGTCCACAGAATTTGGTTCAATCTTCCAGTTTTTTCAGAGTTTTTTGTTTGCCAAATAACTAGAGGGATCGTAGACAAAAGATACGAGGGCGGTTAACTCATCTTAGAATGTTCAAATTTTGTTCGCTAATTTTGTTTTGAGAACTAACAAGTTTTCAACGTAAGTAATTTGTCTTCGCCCGGTGTACTAGTTCCAAATATTGGATTATGTTGAGCTAAGCGTGCATGGGTGAGAGAAGTAATGGGATGGATGACCTCCTGTGAAGCTCTCGCACGTCAAACAGTTGATGTTGCGCCGCTTGATCTGGTTGGTCAGGTGGGCTGTGAAAGTCATTTGTGTTCACCCGCTGCACTAGTTCCAAAGATTGGATTATATTGAGTTACGTGTATGGGTGAAAGAAGTACTGAGACGAATGATCTCATATGAAGCCCTCGTACATCAAACTACTGGCATTGTGCCGATTGATCTGGTTGGTCAGGTGGGCTGTAAAAGTGATGTCAGATCTCTGGGGATATGAACGACGTTAGGGTAAGGGATAAGATTGATCTCTAAGGGAAATGAGACAACACCAGCAGTCAGACACGCATCATAATCAGCCTCATGGCCTAACAGCACAACCCTAGCACGCATAACAAGTACACTCTGCGATATCACATTGTAAGGAAATAAAGTTGTACATTGGCTACGGCTATATCGACTAGGGATGGCAACGAGGCAGGACGGGATCGGTTTTGCTATTACCATCCCCGCCCTCGAATAATTCGGGGATCTCCATCCGCATCCCCGCAAGGATCGGTTCGTAGACGGAGATCTTCATCCCCGTCTCTAACATTAAATAGATATATATATTTTTTATTTATTATTCTATATTATTATTACATACATATTTCTAATATATTGGATAATATATATTTTCTATTACATATTATTATTACACAATAATATATTATTAAAGAAAAATATATATATGCATATAAATGTTATTAATAGATTATTAGTCATCTAAATATGTAAGAAATAAAATAGTAATATGATTTTTATTGAATAATAATAGTAATATTAAATAATAATAGTAATATTCATTTTTTAGATATATATATATATATACACACGTACACACTATCGGGAAGAGTTCGGGGAGTTCGGGGATGGGGATGTTATTACCATCCCCATCCCATTTGATTCGGGGATATAAAAATTTCTCCATACCCGTCCCGTTTCGGGTTTTCCATGCGAGCCCACAAACCCGCGGGAAAAATTATCATCCCTAAAGCGACCTAATGGTACACGCTTGATCATAAACAATTATATCAAAAACTTGAATCTTAATCTAGGAGCTGAGTATTTTTTGGTCCTAAGTTTTAGCTTTCCTGATCAAACACTTTGCAGTAATATAAGATTCTGCTTACAGTTAAAATCCTTCCTAGCCACTAAGAACACGCCCCAAACTAATTGAAGATATTTACAAGACAGTCGAAATTTTCAAAGGGGTGAGACTTCAAAAGATAAACAGAAGAAAACTTATTTGTATTTCTCTAAAGTAATAAAACAATCAGGCCATATTACATGCCAAACAGCATTTTTCTTGGCAAATGAATTCAAGCCTATGCTCAAGCTCTTGAATTTGCGCCATAGCACGTTCCCTTTCATCCTCATCACTCGAATTCAAGCGCTTCCTCTTCTCCGATATGAGCCTCCTGATACTCTTTATCTGTAGTCCATACACATCCGCAATTCAAAACACACTGATACAAGCACTACACACACATTTCCACACAAAAAGAAAAAGACAAATGGGAGAGGGACCTTTCTGTGAGGCCATCGCGATAAGCCTTCCTTACGACATATCTTCTTAATTGCAGACGCGCACATGTTCATTTCCTTGGACGCCACGCTGATAGGAAGATGGAAATACTCTGCCAAATCCCTCAGTTTCAATCTCCCAGCCCTTTCCCTCTGCTCTACTCATTATTTTACCATTGTGGATAAAATTAGACAAATGGTCGGGAGTAAAATGCATGTATGAAGAACGAAAACAGCACTTTCTTGGATATTCTATTAACCTGTGCGGCAATGTAAGTCTTAGTTAATCTTACTCCACTTCCCTCCTCTGGTGGTTGGTTCAAACTTTTGTTCTGCTTCGTGTTCGTACTTGCTGCAGCCAAAAAACAAGAACACAGACGTTGTCAGATCATCTTATTAGGGACCCCTGAAATATCCACAAAACAGATGTGGATAATGTTCCATACCTTGGAAAAGGCCAGGATCTTGATTGCCATATCTTTCAAGTCCGACGCACAATGCCTCGTAAAAGCTGGACAGAGGATCTTGCAATATGATGTAACCTTCTTGTCTACGATCATGGCAGTACTTGATCAAGAATTGCTTCACACAGCTTATGCTTTTATCCCGAAAACTGAAACAGCATATCAAACATATGTTACACTTGATACATGAAGAAAAAAAAATTCATCTCCCTGATGAAGGATCAGTATCCACACATATATAACTTCAGATTGAGAAATGAAAAGCCTGGAATCTGCCAAAGCTTACTCAAACTTATGGTACTCATGATACTCAGAAGACATGTCAGTGCTATATCTTTCTTCAATTGCATGAGTGATTATTCCTAGCAGTCCGTGAATTTCGAGTTTTAAGGCCTCAGTGCCTGCAAAAACAAGTAAAAATGTAAGCACCAAATGCATGTTTTCACATCTTCTGCTACATGCAGATAATTAGGAAAAACAAATCGAATTGACGGGAAGCAAAGACGATTCTTGTCTAGCAAATATATATACATAGGCACACACCATTGATGTGGAAAATCTCTCGGAGTGTATGACAACTGATACAACTGTGAGTTGAAGATGGAACCGGGCTCATGGGAATCGGCATTAGGTTCAAATTATCTGAATTTTCTGGAAAAGAACCACAATTTTTTCCCGTATTTTCATCATGCCTATTTTCCTCCAAATAAAATCCTGGAAAATCGGTCTCAGTGTATCCATTTTCTCTAGGATCATTCACCAGGTTATATACGAACGGATCGAATAAAGGGCCATCGTTGTCTCCTTCAAACATAAGAAACTGTTCGGCGCTTGAAATGGCGTCAGTTGTTTCTTGATTGTCTGGAAATGTGATAGTTTGGTCTGCCATTTGCGGGTTATGTTAACACGGCTGGCTCTAGTGATTAGCGGCGGTGGGGAATGGTGGCGGCGCGTGGTTCACGCCTGGTTTGAACCAAGCGCCGCCGTGGCCGTGGGGATGAAGTAGTTATGTTCCTTTCATGTCTAAGATTCGCAATAAATGAAAAGACGCGGAGGCGGTTAATGATCGTTAATGGAAGACGGTTGTACTTTCGAATCTGCTTTTCGTTAGTTAATTAGTTTAAGATTATTTACGGACATTGTTGTGTGTGTAATGCTATGTATTGTTTTTCTTTATATATATAATATAAATATATACTAGCAACCATATCAAGTTTAGAATAACAAAATCGGAACATAAACGTGTTTGCATCACATATAATACATACTAGTCAGCCTATTGCATGCATAAATTATATTTTAGTAAATTATTTATTTGTATATACTAATTTCATGTGTGAAATGTAATGACTTAGAGAAATTTTTAAAGTTTTTATTCAGTTGGGAAATAGATAAATATTATTATGTTACGAGACACCAATGGTCTATTACTTAGATAGATATTCATCCATTAAGTTAATCGTTATTTTTTGCCTTAATAACACTATCAGACTTAAGCATCGAATGGCAAAATTCACGGCACCATGTCGCCAATGTGATACTGGTTTTCAAGTGGCGCTTGCTCCATAAATCACTGGAGCACACTCTTTTCCTCATCCCATCTTTGGTAACTATCAGATGGTCCACACTTGGTGTCTGTGTATGGCCTCTCAGTAATATTATTTGTCTGAGGGATCTGCATTTTGATAATTTCTTGCCATATTTCGCTAGTAATCCTTTGCTTTCAGATCCCACAAAACAAACACATGCATCAAACATAGATATAGTGACCTCTTCTCTTTTTCTTTCTTTCTGAAAACATTACTTTTAGCTGGTTAGTTGACTTTAATTAAACAAGTATCCAGCTTGGTAAGTGACTACTCATTCACGGAGAACAAAGAAGAACCGATCAGACCAGGGGCGAAACTAGGATTTTTTAGTTTGGTGAGCTGGATAAATAATTGAGTGGGTGGACTAAAATGAATAAAAGTCCAATCTTATATATATACACATATATATAATACACCTATAAGAGTTGGGCTAGACTTGTCTTCGGGTGGGTAGGCTAAAATAAACAAAAGCTCAATCTTTTATCTATACATACATATACACATATATATAGTGTACCTATAAAGGCTGAGCCAGACTGGGCTGAAGCCCGGTCCAGTCATAAAGAAGAAACGCCCCTGGATCAGACTCTATATGTGTTCGAGTTGACGAACAGGGGCGTTGCTTATATTGGGCTGGCTAGACAGGTCTTCAGCTCAGTCTAGCCCAGTCCTTATAGGTATATTATATATATATATATGATTAGGATTTTGCTTATTTTAACCAACATATTCGAAGCTCAGTCTAGCCCAGATTTTATAGATGTACTATATATATGTGTATATATATAAGATTGGACTTTTATTTATCTTAGACCATCTACTCAATTATTTATCCAGCTCATCAAATTAAAAAATCCTAGTTTCGTCCCGGATAAACTTGAGATTAAATGGTCAAGAAAACAAGCTACATAGTGTAGTTTACAGACTACTATGTGAATTTCAACGGTTTAATAGTATATACAAGGAAGACCAAGATAAATATCAAGACTAGATAGAAGTTCAAATAATAGCCGTCTAGATTCGGATAATTGATTATTCTCGTCACATCAAATAGGAGACAAAATTGATATTCACAGTTCACGAAAATATAAAGCTAACAAAACTCGACTATTGTGTAATTTTATTTAAACTATAAAACTGCAAAATTATAAACAATATATTCTCTGTTTATTGAATTTGGGGTACAAGACAAGAAAGAAGCCCATGCTATTAATTTTCTACTATATCAACACTGAGAAAATAAGTAATATACCCAAAAAACATATTGAACTAGAACATCAAAATCTCCCTTGAGATATATCATCAAATTATCAGAGTACAATTCGCTACTCGAGCGAACCTATAGCACTGAACTTCTCTTACATAATATGATTCAACCGATGGGCATGGTTTGCAAAGCTAATGGGTCAAGCTTTGAGGATTTTTTTTTCCAATATGGACCAAACTAATAGTCCCACAAAACAAAATTGGATTATTGGATAATAATATAATAAAAACAAAAATGTCATAATTAGTGTCTATAGCAAAGAGCAAATCATGTGACCTTGGCAGCGACTAAGGAGGCAGCTACATGCCAAGCCATGAAACCTATATTGCCCAATGTATGTTTGGTAGGGGGCGACGATACTTAATGCCACTACTTGCCATTTTCCAATGCCCCCATCATCTCTCTCTCTCTCGTACGGAAAAGACACTTCTAATAAATCAAATCTTCATATAATAATTTATTAGTTCTATTTTGTGAAACTAATTCTTCATAGTAAAACAACTTTTATGAGTATGGATACAAAGCAATACTCCAATGATTTTGGGAGTTGAGGGTTTGATAGAGGTGAGAACATGACAAAACATATATGCATTGTCATGTTAGCTTTTTGTTCTTATAATTATGTGAGATATATCTAGTGTTTATTCCTCGAATCTTGCAACATGTATACGGGTGACCTCCACGTACTTATATATTTAATTTGTGATTTATGCAACTTAATAATTGGTATTTGATATAATCGAATTTCGCTCAACCAATGACCTATCGAAACACCTTTTGCAGGAAGACCTCTTGACCCGAGGTGACATCACCTCTTGCAGAAACACCTCCATATCTTCCTCAGCTCATCCCTGATGTCAGACCTCCAGATCTCCCGACCTCCCGGGTATCACGTGATGACAGCTCTCCGGCTGAGAAAATTTCGGTTACATCAATATTAATTTCATCTTTACTCAAAATATGACCGATCAGCAGCTTGATAAAATTTAGTTTGTAATTTTATCAATATTCAACTACAAGATAACCCGAGGGCAAAAAAGAAAACATAATTTGATGTGTATGTTCAGTTTTTTGTTTTTTTGTTTCGTCCTCTTTGTAGATGGATTTTGATGTGTTTTATTATGATTGTAAAGGACATTAGATATTTTGAAAATTTTAAAAGTTAGTTGTGTGGATTTACAAGTAGTATACTGTTGTTAGGGACAGTGGAGTGGGTGCGGATTTTTGTCATTTGTCAAGACTGGATGATCGCCATTTTAATACGAGTGATTTATTACTCGTTCCATTTTAATTCTGTTTCAAAGTTAAGCTATCAAAGGACAAACTCGTTCCATTTTAATTTTATGTGGTGAGATGGACCTAATTGGTTTTGATAGATCTAAATTTCAGATTGGTGGGGATAAATCGACCCACAACTCACCACTAGGTAGGGAAAGATAAGATAAAAAATAATTTGGACCAGTTTTGTAAAATGTTTTAGGTGGTTTTAGAGTTAAAAACTTTAAAATATATGTGGATAATATTTTTGTGAAATGTTTTTGAATTATTGTTTTAAATATATTTTTTATAGAACAAGTGAAATTATGTTTAATGGTGTTTCTAAAATACATAATACAATTTTATACGAACGATCAGTTAAAATATTGTTATTAGATTAATTGTTCAAATGTTATGTACTATTATAAATAATTTTACAAAATAGTTATCTAATATTTTTTAATTTAAAATTATTTTTATAAAATAATTGTTCAAACATATATTTAATATTCAAACTGATAACATTATACAAAAATATTTTATAAAAATATTTTAAGAAAAATTGATATGGATATAACTAAACGGATCTAACCCACATGACTACCATTGTAATCACGACTAGATTAGAAAATCCAAAAGCTACTAGGAAAGATGTAAACGGGTACTTGTTTCTTTTCTCATAAGAATGAATATAAATTCGTCCAAACAATTAAAAAAACATACACCTAACAAGCTACGGTGGCATTGTTACATACATATTCTTGTCATCGTATTCTTTTTCCTTTACTCCAAAGGAATGTTATAAATTATTACCTTCTCAACTATTGTATTTATTATCACGAATTCACGACAACATATTCATGGTCTCGGGGATACTAAATCCAATTCCAGATCTTATTTATGACTTGAAATTCAATTTACCATTTTATTAATTCCAAACAACAAATGTCAAACCGGCATATCTCCTAAAATTAGCATTTCACATCTGATATCGTAAATTTTGACCGTGTCCTGCTCAGATTTCTAAATACTGTTATAGCTTTTTTAGTGTATGTAATAAATGCACATATATATTACTTGAGAAATTTAAATTATTTACTAAATATAGGAAAACTATAGTTTTGGGTTACACAAGTTCATGTTTTATGATTTTGATCTTCTTATGTTATTCAATTTCAGTTTTATTCTTATCTTTCATTTTTTGTTATAATTTTAGTTCAGAAACGCTGAATATAATGTGGGAGCCACGTAAACGTGACATCCTACAAATATTGAAATACTGGCCAAAATGGCATAAAAAATATACAGTATTATTGTAGTTAAAGTTTCCCCATAATATATACATGGAAATTGATATGCGTCTTGCTACCCATTTTCTTGACTTTTCTGACTCCTCTCTGCGAAAGGTATAGCAACTCTTCTCCCTTTCCTCCCCTGTTCCACATTCCCTTTCGTTTCAACACTTTGTGCTTGCAAAATAAGCCAACTCCATACGATGGCTCGCAGAGAAAAATTGTCCCGGGATGAGAATTACAAATCAAGAAGAAATCCCAAGAATGAGCCGTCATTTTCCTCCATCCTTCTGGATGAAATATTTCGTTCCACGGATACAAGTTCTGAAACAGCAACGGATTTGAAGTTTTACTCAGAGAAACCAGTGAAGATGCAGCAAATATTCAGTGCCCACACTGATGAAAGAAGCTACAGTGGTGAACATGAAGAAGTGGGAAGTTGCAGAAAGGCTTGCTTGGATGGAAAATGGGCAAAAAAAGAAGAACACAATGGAAAATTTTTAGCAGGAAAGAAGCCCCCATTGACGCCAAGTTTTGAGAGGAAGTCATTTCAGGATAAAGATTTGTTGTTTTTCAGTTCAACTACACTGTCCGCTTCAGAAACTGAATCCTTTGTTTCGTCAAAAAATTCCTGTTTTTCCACTGTTGCAAGGCCGCCTAAGCCTGTCAAAATCCTCGCAAAAACCAAGCAAGAAGAGGGGCTTTCATATAACGATCAGAAAAACAAAAGGGAGACCAAGAATTTGATGATCAAATCCAAATCAAGAGCTTCCAAGATTTACACCAATTTCATGAATATGAAGCAGCCTGTTTCACCGGGGGGTAAACTCACGAGCTTCATCAATTCTCTTTTCAGCAATACAAACAGAAAGGAGTCGAGAACAAATGAAGGGCCTCCGTTTGAAGATCCTAAAAAGTCCTCTATCGCATCATATTCGATTCCTTCTTCGGCTTCTTCGTTTTCTAGATCGTCGAGTCTAGTCGACAATTTGCCAAAATTGACGAAGAAAGTGAGAAATGGGGTTCAAAGAAGGGCTGCATTCGATACGGTTAGTGTGATTCTTGATGAAGATTTGCGGCTTTTCGGGCACAACAGCTTGGATAATGAAATATTTGGGAGGTCTGCAATGGTAGTAAAAGGAGGAAACAGTGATGTAAAGTGCTATCAGAATCAGAGAAAAGAGGATTGCTCTGTGTTTGCAAAACCTTGGGAAGGAGAAGATGACAAATATGATAATAATTACGATGGAATTAGTGATTCCAGTTCGGATTTGTTCGAGCTCGATCACTTGTCAATGTACACAAACAGTAGATTTTGTGATGGTGTACGAAACGACTTCTTTTGACGAGATTAATGTTTTGATATCTATCTATTATATCTATTATCTATTATCTACAATTCTACAATCTATATAAACATAAGGGTTTCTTTCTAAATTTATTCTGTTGCTCTCTTCGTTCTTTTTTAATATTGAGTATTAAGTGTATGTTTTTATATGACCTAATGTCCACCTTCGTGAATATTATTTAAATGAGAGGATTTCTTTTTTTTTATTTATTAATATATGAGTATTAAGCACATGCTTTCGCTCATTATGGCTTATAATCTATTATCTATTGATACTACAAATATTTTCCATTTGGGGGATCAAGAAAAGAACACATCTTGGAATGTCGCTGGTAGCCTTCCGTCTTGGCACCATCCGGTCACCTCGGACCTCGAGGTCATTTCACCTTTTCACATATCACGTCGGGTTAAAGAGGATCGAGCAAGTACCTGAGCACTCCTTACGATTTCCAGCCAACATGCCCTTATAGCGCTCTATAGATACTCGCAACTCATCGTAGAAAGTACCTCCATGACACCTCGGGAAGATAGGTGTGACAATTCTACATCGACGGCACAATCTCGAGGTAAGAGGTCTGGTATTGATAAAACGTCTCATCACAACTACTTGGTCTTCTTGCCTAACTCATGATTAGCCCTGACAAAATATGCAAAACCCATGCATGCGTATGATTATGCTTGCGGCGTGTACGCAACCTCTGTAGAGCTCACTCCAGCTCATGATTATCAAGATAATATACGCACAATCGATTGGCCCCTCTTATAAATACTTAGGTATCTCTTAGCTTCCATTCATTCAGCAGACTCATACATTCTCTGCAGTATATACTCTTACTTCAACTCGATCACTCGAGCTGACTTAAGAATCGGAGGGACTTCGTCGGGATAACTTCCGACGTCCTGTAACCAGTGTCTGTGTTTGCAGGTCATTGAAGGAAAAAAATCCAGCTCCGTTCAAACCTGCTCTTCCCGAAGGAACAAGCTCCCGATCTGTGTCGATAGGTCACCCCTACGGACATGCGTCCATCCAATTGCGCAGGTCTGTCCGAGATATATCCTCCCGACCTCCCAACGTTATTGTCTGACGTGGTGGTAGCTCATTGGCTGTACAAAATTCGGTTATATCATCTATAATCTGTGATGTATATAAATATATTGGTTTCTTTCTAAATCTATTTTGTTGTTCACTTCGTTCTTTTTATTAGAGGATTAAGTATATGTTTTCCCCATTATAGTATGTGACTAACGTCTACCCTCATGAATGTTATTGTTTAAATAAGTGGGTTTCTTATTTGTTCTTTTTATTAATATATGAGTACTAGGTATGTCTTTCGCTCTTTATGGTGTATAACCAAACGTTTACCCTCATGGAGATATTAAATCACTAATAAACACTCAATAAAAGTAATATTATTATCTTATGAGCATGAGAGTCTACCTTAGAGTAGGATTTCATCATGTTTGGATAAAAAAAAACTATTAAATATATTTTAATAAAATAGATATAGAACGTCACCAAACTACCAAACTGATTTTTCGATTAATAATGTATTCGAAATTATTTTTTGTACATTGGTCTATATTAATACGGATGTACTACTTATAAACTTCGAACTGTATTATCTATTATACATGTTTTATATGAGTTTTTTATTACTTATCATCATATTTGTTAAATCGAATTTTGATAAGACCGGATAGAAAAGGGCAGAGAGTTTAAGGGGTGAATAAACTCTGTAAAAATTTACGTGTTTAAAATTGATTTTGTAAATTAGCTGAGTTACCAGCTTAAAGCTGATCTCAATTCGGACTTATGTTAGAACAATAAAAAGTCTATGTGAAAATAACTCAATTGAATATTGAACAAAATGTAAGTACGTAAATTTAAATCAGTTGAGAGATAGAATTTGTTTCTAAAAGTTCAAAACAATACTTCTATATCTTATTTTCTTCCTATCTAGGAGGATGTACTAGAAGATTTGAGTTGAATATACGATATATCCTAAATCGGTCACTCAGGTGCACCAGATCTGAACACTCTAGTACTCTGCTGATAATAAAACGAACTCTATTATCTTACAAATAATTCAGGGCTATGTGAAGGTATACAACAATTTCACGATATTGTATTAATATCCTGAAATTTATCATAAAACGTTTTCTAATGGTATATTAGAAAACACATGTGAAAATTTGATTGATATATGAATTGTCTTTCAAAACATCTCACTCAAGTAGTTTTGTAAAGTAGGGTGTATTTTGAAATTTTTTGTTTATGTTCTTATGAGTATGAACAAATGTTTGTCCATTTGAAAAGTTGTTCTTCTCAAACGTTCTTATATAAATGTTTTTCCATTTTATTTAATTAGAAACATACCAATCAATAATGTAGTAAACAAAAAATTAAATCATTTGATGACATATAGTTGTATTAAAAAAATTAAATAATCTCACTTTATTTCTCGCAAGGTACAAAATATACATTTTATTCATGTTTATACTTAGTTCCCAAGCAGCAGGGATGACAAAAATATCGAAAAATATCGGTTTACCGTGTTTATCGAATCGAATTTTTCCGAAAATATTGAAAGAAATTCAGTATCTCGAAATTTTCGATATGGTATGATGTCGTACCAAAAATTCCCGTAATGGTATCGATATAGAATTTATAAAATTCGATATTTTCGAGATATATCGATATATATATTTATATATATATTAATATATCTATCTATTTATTTATATTTTATTATTTCTTTTCAAATCAAAGGTATTTTCATTAAATCGACAAGGTATCGAAACATTTTTTAAATACCGTATTTTTTGATATACCGATTTTCACATATATCAAAAAATCGATATCATTTTTTTAAATACCATATTTTTCGATATGATATATATTTTAATTTGAAAAAATCGATATATCGTACCGAATATATCCATTTAAATATTTCAAGAGAATCAATGAGAACCAGATATAATGAAAGCTCTGCTTCTCTGTCAAACAAAATAAGAAATAAATTAAAAGCCCATTAGATAAAAACAGCCCGACAATATGATTCTGAAATTCAGCCCAGCCCCCTCCTACTATTGAATACTCATACCCATTGGCAATCACAAATAGTAGCTTTGTTTGAAAATGTATTTTGGCGTTACTATATGATTGATTTTGTATTAGTAAAAAATAATATTATGATGGAACCAATGCAAATGTTTTTGCCAATTTATTGTTATTTTTAGATAAGATATTGGATAATGATAGATTTTACAATAAATACACAGATATATTGGAATATATGAACTATCAAAGAATTAAGAAAATTATGAAAAAAGTGAGATTGTCAACTTTAAATTAGTATTTTATTATGATAATTATTTTTATTAATATATTGAATGATAAGGGTAAATTAATAAAACAATAAAGAAAATAATACTAACTATAAGTATGAAACATATATATATTTGAGATGGAAGAAAAATAAATATAGTTTTATATTTGATACAGAGGGAGGAATACGAGGTTAGAAAACGTGAATATTTTTTTGGGACGAATAACATTGTATAAATGAAACTTAATTCTAATATATGAAAATGATTGTTTTATATATATATATATATATATATATATATATATATATATATATATATATATATATATATATATATATATATATATAATATATATATATAAACAATCCGCATAACTTACACGTTTGTTACTGTTTATCGGTGCGAGAAAGTGCTATTTAGCCTACCGATGTTAATGCTAAGCAATATGTGAAATTTTTACATTATACAATATAGTTTTAGGAAACATTTATTTCTCATTAACAATATTGTTGACTTCTTTTTCGGGTCCCAGTGTAAATGCAATATTATATGCTCCCGATACTAATACTATTACTAAACTAGATTTTATAATTTTTTTATAATTAATAAAAGCTATAAGTTATCAAATCAAACTATTTGTTGGGTTCGGAAACGGAGCAATCTTGACCTTGATGACATAAAATTTGTTATTTTGTTTCTAACATATTTATTTAAGTGTGTAATTTGTAGACGCAAAGTTAAAAATGCGAAATTGTCAAAATAGATATTCCAGCGCACACGAGTTTCTGGTGTAGCCGAGCATTTTGCATCTATCCCACGAACTTATAATCGAAATGAGAAGCAGCTTGTACTATTGGAGAACCAAGACAATGTTGTACAAATCATCTTCACAAGTTAATGGCTGAATGAGCTTAAGCAGTCCAAAAGGATCGAGCCTGTTCAGCTAAAATTGCAGAAAAAAGATTACGTTTCATTTATAGGAAGCACATATTTTCGAAGTTTTGAGAAAAATAAATTTTGAAATTGGTTGAGATTCATAGGGTGGCTCAGGAATGAACCAGGAGGTCATTGGTTGAGGCCAAATATAAAGAGAGTAGGCTGTAGTATTTTGTTGGCAAGAGGCGAAAGAACTTCAATAAGGAGAGCCCAGACACCGCCAAGGATCTCTTGGTTTTGAAGATGCTGGAGGCTGATCTTGCCGAAGTTCATCTGGAATATAGGTCATTTAGAATATAACTTGGACTTCCTTGCTGCTACAAAATCCCTCTGCTCTAGCCGCCAAAGAGGAGCTTGTCGGGGAGCTCTACAGATGGACTAGCGCTCAGCACTGTATAGTATAGTAAGGAAGGCATTCCTTGTTTTTTACCAGGTTTGAGGAGCAACAGGCTACAAACAGTATGAAGGAGTAATAGGCTCTATCCGATAGAGATGAGCATCTGACTCTAGATTTAGAAGAGCAGCAGACTGAGATAGCGAGAGAAGAGCAGCAGTTGAAGACAGTTGAGACAGTTGAGCTTCAGGCTCAATCTTCTGAGACTCCAGTGGAACAGTCGGCTCCCTCTTGACATTCCTAAGAGCAATGAGATGTTACTGTACAGAAAGATATAAATTATATTGGTTTTATGAGATTACAGCTATTGCAGCTCAAGTCGCTGCTGAGAATACTTTGAAAGAAGACCTGGTGTTTGATCACATTCTCAACAGTTCTTTGGTCATCATCCCTCACAAGCCCCTGGTTGAGCCTATTCCCAAATTTTCCCAAGTTGATCAATCCATTGCATCACTCGGCAAGGCAATTGCTTCCTTAGGGAGTATAGTCAGTGATCTCTGCACGGATCATCTATCCTCAAAAGTTGATCTAGAAAGCCTCAAAGGTCACTTTTCTAAGCAGGTGAATGCTATACTGAAAGCACTAACAGAGCAAGACCAAGTTATTGTAGCCATTCGGCGTACTCGATTGAGGCAGCATGCAGAACTAGGCGTTAAGATTAATTGTTGTTAGGTTGATATATCGACAGAAGTCATCACTCTTGGCTTTCAGCTAGCTGAGGTGGTGGAATGTTTGAAAGGAGGTAGGGATGCCAAAAAGGAAAGGATTAAGGAAGTAAGAAGAGATGATAAAGTGGGATGCAGAAAGAAGGTTTGAAAAGGAAGGATTTGAGCAGAATTGTTTTCAGCAAATTTCTCAGAGCAGTAGAGAGATAGTTGTACAGTGTAGAACAAATGCTTGTATACGGATACTTTTAAACGATTTATAGACTTCCCAATAAAAATTCATTCTTTTTAAGGCCAAACGCTTAACAATAAGCCAAAAGCTATAGTTCTAGCTAAGATATAACTTTATTTTCTTATACATGTGATAGCACGTAGTGCACCTATTAAGTGCGTTAAGGTTGAGTTGTTAGGCTCATGAGTCCGAGTAGCGTGACTAACTGCTGGTGCTATCTCATATATCTTATAGATCAATCTATCCATTCCTCCTATCCCCATAAGATAGTATTACCAGTTAAAATCCGTCGTCATTATTTTGAGGCTAACCTAGCCAACCGGATCAAAGAATGAAATGTCGGCGGCTTGACATAGAAGAACCTCTTATAAGGTCATTTATCTCACTATTACTTCACCCACGCACACTTAATGCAGTATTCCTTTTTGTGTTTTATATACAGTGGAATCAGTTTTAGCTAATACAATATATATATTTAAAAACAATGGGATAGAAGGGATGTTTACAATTTACCAAATACTATAATTAATATTAATGGTGCATTTTTAATATTTCAAATATAACAGTGGAATGTCATAGTTAGATTATACTTCTCATAGGACAATTATCTCATCATTATATAATATCACTAGCTTTGTAAATACGTGTTAAGATCAAGCATTTGTCATTACCAAAAGTCATAGATGTCAGCAAATGTGCAATTTTATTTCCTTATATATGTGACAGCGCGGAGTCTCTATTGTGTGCTAGAGTTGGGATGTTATATCCATGAGTCCGATGAGATGTATGTCTAACTGATATGTATCTAATATCCCTTAGAGATCAATCTTACTATTTTTGCCTATCTCCGAACATATCTCAAACAGAGATAGTTTTACTATTAACATCTTGCATCATTATTTTATGGTCTAACCAACCAGAACAAGCAACACTACGTCAGCAAATTG